>PVKB01004200.1:0-154462 GCA_004027205.1 Ctenodactylus gundi | reverse complement strand
CCCTCGCCCTCCCTCTCTCCTCTCCCCCTCTCTGCCCGCCTCCCCCTCTACCTTTCTCTCCCCATCTCCCTCTCCCCCTCCTTCTCTCCCTCAGTCCTTCCCCCTCTCTCCCTCCCCTTCTACCTCTCTCCCCGTGTCCCTCCCTCCCTCTCCCTTCCTTTCTCTCCATTTCTCTCCCTCTCCCCCTCTGTCTCTTCTCCCCATCTCCCTTCCTCTCTCTCTGTCTCTCCCTCCCTCTTCCTCTCTCCCCCATCTCCCTCTCTCTACCTCTCTCCCATCTCCCTCCCTCTCCCCCTCCCTCTCGGTGGGAGCCATGCTGTTTGTAGATCTTGCTCCCATGAGCCTGGGGCTCCGCTGAGCAGCTGCATATGCCCCGTCTCTGAGGACTCAGCAGAGGAGGGCTGCTCAGCCAGGAGTTCAAGTCTCATGGATGACTGTCCTCTCTCGCTACTTTCTGTCAGGCTTGGTTCAGTCTCACCCTGGACATGACTCTCCCACCCTCTCTGCATCCATCTGTACCTCAGGGATTTGGGAATGGCTGAGCATTTCTGGACAAGATCTTTCCGACAGTCATGTGTGCCTAGCGCTTGCCCTTCCCAGGGCAGCCGAGTGCCTTTCTCATCCATCTTTGTAGCCTCTCCTGTTCCATTAGGTACAAAAATGAAACTTCTAGCATGGGAAACGGGTAGCCACCCATGCTTCTCACTCTCCTCCGACTCACCTTCCACTTCTCGTCCTCTGCCTGAGGGATCATATTAAATTATAACCCCGTCCCCAACATGGAGAGTGCTCACTTTCTCGGGCCACTACCATCTCCTTGGGCCTCGGACCAAATGTCCTTTCATTTAAAATAGTCAAACTTGCCTTAGTAGGAAGCCTCTATTCCTTGGAGCAGGGATTTTTCTGTCTAGTTACTCTCGTTTTACATTAATATTTTATTAGGTTTTTATAGCCCTAGCACTTATAAATTAAGAAACTTTGCTTCATCTCTTCTCTAGGTGAGCTATTTAGACATTAAAAGTCATCTGCAACTTGGTCTCTGATGGTGGAAAGGGGGCAGCATCTTGACAGATGTGTCTTCTCCCTGCCAGGAGAAGGCCTCTCCTCCTGTCTTTTCCTGGACCCTCTGTCCCCACGCACCTTCACTGCTCCCTGCGGGACCACGGAAGGGAATCAGGCACCTAGTCTTTCCTTTTGTTTCTAGCTCTGAGCTGCCGCAGGGCAAAGTCTCCTGTCCTTGGTCACACTGCCCACTCCCTGCCTCTCTGTGGTGGTAACAGTGGGCAGGCAGTGAGTGAGTGTCCCCTGTGTTTGCAGGGACACCGAGATTGATGACTTGAAGACACAGCTGTCGCGCATGCAGGAGGACTGGATCGAGGAGGAGTGCCACCGGGTGGAGGCGCAGCTGGCCTTGAAGGAGGCCCGCAAGGAGATCAAGCAGCTCAAACAGGTCATTGACACTGTCAAGAACAACCTGATTGACAAGGACAAGGGGCTGCAGAAGTACTTTGTGGATATCAACATCCAGAACAAGAAGCTGGAGACGCTGTTGCATAGCATGGAGGTGGCCCAGAATGGCCTGGCCAAGGAGGAGGGCACAGGGGAGTCGGCGGGCGGGTCCCCTGCCCGCTCCCTCACCCGCAGCTCCACCTACACCAAGCTGAGTGACCCAGCTGTCTGCGGTGACCACCAGCCTGGTGACCCCCCCAGCACCTCTGCTGAGGATGGAGGCGACAGTGGCTTCGCAGCGGCCGATGACACACTGAGCCGGACGGATGCACTGGAGGCCAGCAGCCTGCTGTCGTCTGGGGTGGACTGTGGCACAGAGGAGGCCTCCCTGCACAGCTCCTTTGGCCTGGGACCGCGCTTTCCCGCCAGCAACACTTACGAGAAGCTGCTGTGCGGCATGGAGGCCGGCGTGCAGGCCAGCTGCATGCAGGAGCGGGCCATCCAGACAGACTTCGTGCACTACCAGCCTGACCTAGACACCATCCTGGAGAGAGTGACCCAGGCCCAGGTCTGCGGGACTGTCCTCGAGGACAGGTGCCCAGAGCCAGATCCCCACCCCCCAGGACCCAGAGACCCCAACTCGGCAGTGGTGCTGACAGTGGGGAATGAGCTCGACGCCCCTGAGCCCATCACCCGGGGGCCCACCGCTCATGGGCCTGGAGCCAACCCCAACCCCGGCCCGTCGGTGAGCGTGGTGTGCCCCGTGGAGGAGGACGAGGAGGAGGCGGAGGCAGCCACAGCCAAAGCAGAGAAGGAGCCCAAAAGCTACTGGAGCCGCCACTACATTGTGGATCTGCTGGCCGTGGTGGTGCCTGCGGTGCCCACGGTGGCCTGGCTGTGCCGCACGCAGCGGCGCCAGGGCCAGCCCATCTACAACATCAGCTCCCTGCTGCGGGGCTGCTGCACGGTGGCCTTGCACTCCATCCGCAGGATCAGCTGCCGCTCGCTGGGCCAGCCAGGGCCCACAGCGGGCAGCGGCTCCCAGCTGTGAGGGCGCAGCCCGACCACTGATTGTAGGGATGCCACCCTCCCCTCCCATGTCCCCCTGGGCATCATCTTATTTATTTAGTTTTGGGTTTGGAACCGTTTTCTCTCCCTAGATGTTAACAGTGTCAGGGACTGGGAGAGGCATCCTACAGTTCCCAGGGTGAGGGAGGCTTAGGGACAGGGAGACACTCTGGACAAACTGCACAAAGAGGCACTGGGAAGGCCCCCCAATGGCCCCTTTGCCCCTAACTGGGAAGGGCCCTGCTCAGGAAATCTGACCGTGTGTCTGGGAATCCTCCCTTCCCTGCTGTGTCCTGTCTGGTGCCCTGTCTGCTCCATGCCCTTTCTCCCAGTCTACTCTGGCCCTCTGCCCAGGCTCCTGGGCTAGTATCTCCTCAGATTGAGACAGAACACTGGCCCGAGCCCTCTGAGAGGGTCTGGGACTCAGGCCTCGCCTGGAGCTGTGGCCTCCCCCACCTGCTCTCTACTTGGGATTCCAAAGCATGGTCAAAGCCACAGCTGGCAGGATGATGCCCTGCACTTGAGTGGCAGTGGGCAGGGTGGGCTCTGTGTCTGTCTGTCCTCCCAGGCCCACTCCTAGTCCATTTTCCTCTTGGCTTCTGGGTGTGTCAGATCGTCCTTCTCTGAGAGATCCAAGCCTGGTGGCAGTATTCACCTGAGCCCCAGTGCTTGTCGGAGACCCTCCTGCACAGAGGAGGTGGGGCCCGAATGCAATGATGCCGCCTTATCTGCTGCCTGGGACCATGGCTGGACTCAGGAATCCTCAGCTGCTCTGGAAAGCCAGAGGCGTGGCTGCCCCTGGAGCTTTACCAGAGACCCTCTGGGGGCCTCAGGCCCAGCCTCTGCCTTGCACTTGTTCACTTTGGGGCCTGGTTCTCCCCCATCCCAGGACTTCTGGGAGGTGGCTGCTTACTTTCTGGGATGAGGGTTCCTGAATCCTTTTCCTCTCTGCCTCTGAGGGAGGCAGAGAATTCTGGCAGATGACTCAAGATGGGGCATGGAAGCCATGACATCTGTCTAGGCCAAAGCAGGGTGCCCTGGGGTGTGTGTCCCCGGCACGAGGGGCCCCGGAGCCACATGCTCCCCGCCCGAGCCGCCTAGGAAGATTCACTGTTCCCTCCTTTCCTGGGACCACATCTGGTCCCCCAGCACAGCTGCTGCTACTTCACGACCACGATAGTTTACAACGTGAACTCCCTGCTCTTCCTCACCAGAGGTGAGGTCCCACACTGGGGGAGCGGTGGGACCCTCACCCTCACTCCCCCTCGGGCCTAGAGGCCACTTCGGTTCTCTGGCAAGGTTCCTTGCCCTCTCCCCGCAGCCCCAAGAGCCACTGCCTGACTGTGGGCACTGCCCTCCATTCTGCCCTCCCCCCAGGGGGCACCTGCATGCACTGGGGGTGGGTGGCCAGCTCAGCCATCTGGCAGGGGCCCCTCTGCCGCGCTTTGTGCCTCCAAAGCTCCCCGCCTCGGGGGGCCTCAGACCAGCCCTCCCTGTGGAGCAACCCTGGCCCAAATGACCCTCCCCCAAATGCCCGGGGCCTGACTGGGGCTGCCCCACAGGACACTGGGTTGTGCCATGGAGGGGGCAGGGGACCAAAGCAACCCAAAGCCAAGCCAGGACTCTGCCACGGACCCAGCCTCCTGTGCCGTGTGCTCACAGAGCCGCATAGTGTCTCCTTAGAAACACAGCTTTGCTGAGAAAATGTATGACCTATAGTTGACAACATAAAAGTTACATATTTTGCACCCCGGGAACTAGTCAAGCTTGGCAGCCCCTCTGCTCCCATCTGTGTCTCGCTGTCTGTGGCCTTCCTACTCTGTCCTGTGTCTCGACTGATGTGGGCAGGGCCAGGGCCGCATCCACGCCGTCCACCCCGTCCCTGCTGCTAGAGAAGCCCCTTGTACAGGGCTCGTCCGAGGCTGCTGGAGGAGGTGAGTAGGTCTGACCATTGATCGCCTCTACTCCCACTCTGGCCCAAGACCTGTCTTTCTGAGTCACGGGCCCCATGCCCACAGCACCGAGGAGCCTCTTTTGTGGGTGCTGATGGGGCCTTTGATGGGCTTCTTGTCAGTGGAGGAAACAGCCTATTGCCGGGCCTGGGACAGACCCTGGGCCCACATGGGCAGGCAGCCTAGCCCAGCTCCAGAGTGCGTGCTCAGTATCCCGCATCTATGCAAAGGGCCAGAGCACCCCATGTAGCTCTGGCTGCTGGCGTGGGCTCGCAGCACCTGCTGGTACCGCTCCCAGCCCCTAACCAGCAGGGCACAGAGAGAGCTGGAAGGAAAGGCTGGGGCTGGGCCAGGCCTCCCTTGGAGAGTGCTCCGCTCCGGGAGCTCCCCTTTCCTTCTGCTTCATACCTCCTCCTGCTGGGCCCTGGCCCTTTCCTCCTGTCCTCCTTGGCTTCTGAAGCAGGTATCTTTGGGGCCTCCCCTCTCCCCATCCTCCAGCCAGAGCTGATTAGGACCTGAGGAACAGTGTCCCCAGGAAACCGCCTTCTGGAACTACTGGCCCCTGGGAACCCAGAAGCCACAGGTGGTTATTCCTTAGTTGCCAGGGCCAGGGCCAGACCGTGCAGCTGCCCCTCAGGTCCAGGCCCAGGCCAGACTTGGGAGCTGGGCTTGGGCTGGCCTTGAGATGAGTTTATGACCAGTGTCTCCAGAGGGGATATCTTAGCTTTTCAATAAACACTTTCCCAGAGGCCACTAGCACAGAGGTATCTGACAGCATTTTGGGAGGGGTGGGTAAAGGCACAAGGTTCCAGGAAAAAGGCCTCCCTCCCCCTGCGGGACCCTGCCGAGTGAACTCACAACTCCCTCTCTGACGGAGGGGTCACTGCAAACAGGTCACAGTGCACTCTCGTATTTGGCCATTCCCTCTGACACAGAATTCAGGAGACAAGGGGAAGGGGGAGGAGGGCGGGTCTTGGTTCCAGTCTCCTTGTCCTCTGTTCACAGAGTTGTACCTGTGACACACAGCTCTGAATTAAAGCATGAACACCCGCAAGACCCTCAGGCTGGATTCTTTGTACTGTGTCATTTCCACAGGGGGTTTGGTAGGGGGCTCACACTGACCTCCCTGACACAGAGGGCAGCCTAGAGCCCCGCTAGGCTCTGCTGTGTGGGCTGAGACACCCCTGCCCACACAGGGTCTACAGCCACCTCCCCCTGCTCCCACGTGTTAGACCCTGCAGGACACTAAGGAGAAGTTGTGACTCTTCCTCCTGGACACCCGAGGGGGATTCTCACTCCCATTCTGCAGTTGTGGAGAAGCCGTGGTCCCCAAAGCCAGCATCATGCTCCCCTGCCGACCCAGCTCCCCGGCAGGCTCTGCTGCATCAGCTCACAACCTGGCCACAGGCAGGCGTGGACACTGAGCCCAATCACCTCTCCCAGAGGTAATTTTCAAGAAGGGCCTTGGTCCCTGCGTTGTTTGAAAGAAAACCAGCCCTAGCACGTCAGAGGAACAAGGATTCTGGAATTTCCAGTTAACCTTCATGAGGGGATTATGTAAAATAGGGATTTTTTTTTTTTTTTTTTGAGACAGGGTCTCGCTCTGTGTTCCAGGCTGATCCTGAATTCACTTTAGAGCCCAGGCTGGCCTTGGACTCATGGCAATCCTCCTGTCTCAGCCTCCTGAGTGCTGGGATTACAGGTGTGCGCCACCACGCCCAGTTTATGTGGTGCTGGGGAATCGAACTCAGGTACTTAGCACTTGGCTTAGCGCTTGCTCAAGCGCTTTAACCGCTGAGCCATTCCTCCAGCCCTCTAAAATCAGGTTTTTATTCAGAGATAGTAAATGATTATATCTATGTGCATCCTGTGACAAAAGAGCAAGGGAGGGCAAACGAAACCTCAAAAAGCACGTAGCTCTGTCTTCTCAAAACACAGTCCCGATTAGAGCTCAAACATTGGAAGGGATGCCAGAAGTTCTAAGCAGCATAGGGCTGGCCTTCCAATGTGCCTGGCACTCAGGTCAGCCTCCTGAGCCTCAGTCCATCGTGGAGTCAGAGGCTCCATGGAGGCGTGTGTGGCACACGTGCCAGACTTATGCCACCCTATGTCTGTTCAGCTGGAACAACCCTATCCCAAGACCCCTGCAGCCTGTCACCTGAGGCTGCTGCCCTTCCCTGCAGGGCAGTGGGAGGCCTGAGTTGCCCTCCGATGGCTTCAGATATCTGGGATGGAGTGGTCCATGGTGTGGTGGAGCAGTGTCGGGGACAACCTGGATACATGGCAAAGTGACAGTGGCTGAAACTGACAGTTCCTTCTCCCTGCTCCTCCTCCTCCTGAGCCCATGTACCCCTTGTGGTCCTTCACCCCCAGTTCTAAGACTTTCAAGTCTTCAGAATGCACTAGCCACCTGGGAGGAAGGAAGGAGAAGGGAGGGGAGGGGAGCCTGGCGCTGGGGAGCCCAGGTGTGTAGAACCAGAGGAGGGGCCTTACTTTTTCACCATGTGTTCGTAGATCACAGCCGGGATGATGGTGAGGGTGATGACATCTCCAGCTGTTGCCAGAATCTCTGTGATCACCTTGTCCTGGAGAGCAGGGGAGTGTATGGTCACGCCTGGGGCTCAGGAACCCCAGCTCAGGCCCCTCAGTGTAGGAGTCAGCATGGCTGCTGAGAGAGGAGCGCTGACCCACCCCAGAGCCAGGCTAGCTGAGACCCTAAGGTGGACAGGAGAGGGTCAGCTGGGGTCTTGAGTAACACCTTGGGCCTGCTGCCTGAGGATCTCATGGGTCAGCAAGACACACCCCTGCCCCACCCCTGAAAGCCAGCTCTGTGGGCCTGACCCCAACACGGCCTCACAGTGGATTCGCCATCCCCTCTCAAGAGCCATATCTTTTATCCTGTCTCTCTGGCCCTATCACCCTTGGGTCTGGCTCAAAGCCCACAGAGAATAACTCACCACAGGGAGACATTAGGGACACCTGTGTCCCCCTCTCCCCCACTGCTCCTAACAGCCAGCCAACCTGAGCCACACGCATGTGGTTCCTCTTTCTCTTACGTCTAGTGAAATGAGGAAGGGAGCTGAACTGGGCGGCACAGGCCTGTAATCCCAACACTCTGAGAGGCTGAGGCGAAAGGATCACACGTTCAAGCCCAGCCTGGAAAACTTAGTAACTTAGCAATACCTTCAAGATCAAAAATAAAAATGAGCTTGGGATGTAACTCAATGGGACGGGCCCTGGCTCGATCCTTAGGGGGAAAAAAAAAAAAAAAAGCAGAACAGAGAGAGGCCTGCGAAAGCCACTTAGATCATGGGAGAATAACAAGTTTAAAAGCCTCCAAGCAAAGTGTACCGGACAGTCCAACCCCTGCAGCTTTGACAACAAAAGCCTCTGCCTCTTAGTGACATTACTTTTACACATATATTTTACCTGGTTATGGGACTGGGAGTCATAGCGCAGTGGATAGACCACTTGCCTACCATGCGCAAGGCCCGGGATTCGTTCCCCTAGCACCACATCAAAATTACCCAGGAGTGGTGGTGCACGCCTATAGGTCCTAGCACTCAGGAGGCTGAGGCAGAAGGATTGCCTTGAGTTTGAGACCAGCTTGGCCCACACAGTGAATTCAAGAGCTACCACAGAGCTCTCATGGTTCAGATCCGGAGTGTCCCTCAAAAGCCCATTTATTTGGTTGTTCTAAACTACCGATGTCCTGTTGAGAGGTGGGGCCTGGTCACAGGTGGCGAGGCACTGGGGCACGTAACTCCGCCCTTCCTCCCTCAATTGGCTCCCTGTCCGCCATGTCATGAGGAGGTTTCCTCTGGCTCCAGCTTCTGCCGCTGCCAGCTGCCCATGTATGGACTGAGACTTCCCAAAACTGTGAGCTAAAATTGATCTTTCTTCCCTTCAGTTGTGGATGATGCGTACTGTCTTAGTTACTTTTTCGTTGCTGTGACTCAATACCCGCCACCCACAAACTCAGGACAGGAAAGGTTTATTTTAGCTCACAGTCTCGAAGGTCACAGTCCATTCAGGGGTGGCCGGCAACAGTCGAAGTACAAGGCAGTGAGAGAGAGGTGGAGGCAGCTTCCCCGGACAAACAGGAAGACAAGCTGAGGCTAGCTGAGACTAGTCCCAGTCCTCCAGGAAGGCAGGTGCAGCTTATGTATCCTTTCAGGTCTCCGCCCAGTAACCAGTCCCTCCTGCATCCAGGTGTAGCCACTACACACCGTTAATCCCGACTTAACTGCAATCCATCCCTCCAGACCAGACCCCAATCCAACAACATCACATGGTTCAATTAAAATACATGGGACTTTTGGGGGACACTCCAGATCGTAACCACAAGAGGTACTCTGTCCCAGAAACAAGAAAGTAACTAAGACAAGAGTGAAGTCTTATTACACACACACACACACAAAAACCTGACTTATCAGATGTGATCAGCACGCAAACAGAAGCCTGTGTCCCCAATGCGACGGCCACACCTCTCTCCATAACAACGTTCTCCACGGTTAGTAGCAAGAGCTGAGCACTTACTACGTGCCCGACGATGTGCCCAGGGCTTTAAGCCAGGGCCTCACAGAAGGGCCACACCTGGCCAGAGAGAGCTTCGCCCCCCCCCCCGCCCCGCCCCGCCCTGGTCCCCAGCAGAGCACGGCGCGGCCCCTACCTTCAGCCCGGTGACATTCTGCCCGTTGATCTCGCACACGTAGTGGTTGATGAGGAGCCCGTTGCGGGCTGCAGAGCTCCCTTTGACCACAGATGTGACCTTCCCCTTCTTGATGAAGAAGCCAACATGGCCCAAGCTGTCCTTGTGCATGGTAACAATCCGCTGGAATGGCCTGGCAGAGAGGCTCGTGAGCTGGGCCGGGGGCTGGGCCCGGGCCTACCCTGCGGCCTCGCTGCTCACCTGTCCCGAACCACCATGACGATCTTCTCGGCTGACGCCTTCTTCAGCTTCTTGTGGGCTTTGTGCGTGCTCCAGCCGGCACAGTCACGCCCGTCCATCTGCAGGACCTGGTCCCCAAAGCGCAGTCCCACGAGGGAAGCTGGGGTGTTGGCCTGCACCAGCTGCACGAAGAGCCCCTGGAGGAGGGGAGGTCCCAAGTCAGGTTTCCTGCCAGCCTGAGCCCGACCCCTGTTTTTCTCCAGACACTCCAGAGCTAGAGCCCAGGGAAAAGGAGGCTTCGGGCAAAAGCAGCCCCAGGAGGGAGGCTGGACTGCTGGGGCGGTAGCCCGGCCCCGGGGCCTGGGGAGGGTGGCACTCCGCGCCGTTCTCACTGTGGACTCCAAGCCCAGGAAGGGAGAGCCCTCCACTGGCCCTCTCCGCGGGGCTGCATGGGCCCGCCTGCTCGGAGCACGCGCACCTGGGCGCTATCAGCACCGACCTTGTCAACGGCCCGCAGCCTCAGGCCGGTCTTGCCCCGCTCGTCTTTGCACAGGTGGATCTCGCGCACTCCGGACTTGATCTCCGCACGCCGCAGGCCCAGGCTGTTCCCAGACACCGGCGCCACCACCTGGCCGGGCCAGGAACTGGAGACCGCCATCTACAGGCAGCAAGGGGCAGAGGTTTAGCCCAGTCCCCTGGGGTCGGGTCTCTCTTGAGTCACTCCAGAACGCCAAAAACGGATGGCTGGGTCCTTAGGCCCCACCCCACGCCCTGACCCCACTGGCGCTTCTCTGAAGGGACCGAGCGGGAATGTGACTCTGTTCAGCCACTAGGGGGCATCAAAGTCCACAACCCCTAAAGAGCAAGGACAGAAAAGGGACCTTGATACCAGAAGGACCTGGCTTTGGCGGGGGGGGGGGGGGGGGGGGAACTAATATCAAGAAAAATCCCTTTAAAATTTCACTTACATAGAAAAAAAAACTCTCAATAAGCGGTGAACAATAGGGTATAAAAGAGCTCATTAAAACTATAAAAATTAATGAATGCTTCCTCCTAAGATGCAGGACAGGGCAGGAATACCTATTCTTGCTACCCTCTTAAACACAATACAGAAGATCTAGCCAGTGTTATAAGGCAAAAAAAGAAAGAAAGAGAGAAAATGAAGATGTAAGATATTATAAAAGAAGAAATACACCAGCCTGAGCTACAGAGCAAGACCTTGTCTCAAAAAAAAAAAAAAAAAAGGAAGAAGAACTACAACAACTGTTCCTATTCACAGGGACCTGACAGTGTACTAGAAAACCCCACGGAATCCACGATGAACTCCTAGATCTAATAAGTAAGTTCAACAAGGCCACAGAATACAAGGACAACATACAAAAATAAACTGTGCTGGATCAGAGGTGTGCACACATAGTCTCAGCTACTAGGGAGGCTGAGGCAGGAGAATCACTTGAACACAAGGCCAGCCTGGGCAGCATAGTAAGAAATGACTTCAAAATTAAAATACACTAGCAGGGACTGAACAAAAACTGCAGTTAAAAATACAATACAACTTAAAATAATCACTCAAAAAGAGGAGATACCTGGGTATAAATCGAATAAAACATGTAAAGAAATGGTATGCCAAAAATGACAAGACACTGAGAAATGTCATCAAAGAAGATGTAAGTCAATAAAAGTTTATCTGTATTCAGGATCGAAAGAACTATTAAAGCACTCAGCTTTCCTCAACTTGATACTTGAATGTCACACGATTTCTATCAAAATCTTGACAAGACACTTTGTAGATGTAGGTAAGGCTAATCTAAATTTTATATGGAATGACAATGAAATTAGAATTCAGGCAAAAAAAAGTCAGGCCTGGTGACACAGCACTGGGAGGCTGAGGCAGGAGGATTGCAAGTTTGAGCCCAGCCTGGGCTATTTAGTGACTTAGTGAGACCCTGTTTCAAAATCAGAACTAAAATATGGGCTGGAGAGGCAGCGTAGTGTGAAGGCCATGTGTCAGATCTCCTGCGTCAAATAACAATAGTAATAATCATCATAATAATAATTTTAAAAATAAAAACAATGAAGGAAATTTAAAATTACAAAGATGCATTTATCAAAATGAGCTGAGTCCATTTATGTCCTGACTATTGAACAAGGAACAATTAGGTCAGTGTACCCAATGTGAGCTCCTGTCCCTGTAGCTCTATTTCACAGCATGACCACCAGCAGAGTCCCTGAGGTGAAACATCCCAGGATGTCACCAATTTTCCTCCAAATCCTCATGTCCTCGTTCTTATTGGTCTCTGCTGTCAGGTGCTGCTCATCAGGGGCTCTGTATGGCAGTTTTCCATTGAGACCTCCGTGAACTTTGTGAGCCTGCAGCCTCGGCATGACTTGCATCTGCACTTTGCAACCAATTTTAAGGGCCAGGAATTGGCCGGGGGCAGAGACACTAGGAGATGAGCCCCCAGGAATGCCAGAGCTGAACGGAAGGGGCCTGAAGCTCTCTCAGTCAACGCATGTGCAGGAGTGAAGAGTGCCTGTAGTGGATTCTTTTGTTCTCTGAAGCCACAGAATGTAGAAATCAAACATTTTGGCTTATCTTGGGCACCAGAGACGGGTGCTAAGCTCCTACCACTGGTTCCAATCACAAGCAGCCCTGCGTTAGAGGCCCGCAGGCCCATACTGGATGTAATGTCCTCCCTCCTCCCTGCCACCGAGCTGAATCAGGCCACAGCGTGACACCACAGGCCAAAAGGGCAGGGGAGACAAGAAATCAAGGAGCCCCAGCCCTAAATGAGTGAGCCAGGGAGAGAGACTTCAACGACAGAGAAGAGATGGTCTGGCTGAACTTGAAAGATCCAGCAGGACAGAGGGCCGGACAGTCTGTGCTCACGTTAGGCTGGCGACAATACCTACGCTGCTACCCTCCGCGATCTGAGGCAGGTTCTGCTGGACTTCTTGGCTGGAGAGGGAGAGACCCATGTAATTCTCCAGTTCTGCCAGGTTTGGGTATAAAACTGATGGAGGAGAAGAAAGGTGTCACTCAAGGGCTCCCGCTCAGCACCCTGCCTGACTCATTTAAAAGTAAGAAACAGAGCCTAGTCGTACTGTTTACTCCCAAGAATGCTGCATACCCCAAGACAGGGTCTGAGGCAGAGAGGAATCTGCTTTTGTCCACCAGCAGCCTGGGGCACTGCATACCTTACCAACCACTCTGGTGTTCAACTCGGCTGACTTTCAAGACTCAACACAAAACCAGTGCTACTGTGGGGACACAGGGGCCATTAAGCCACCAGGGCAAGGGGGCAGGCCTCTAGTAGCTCCCCAAAAGACAGCCTTCACAGCAGGGAGAGGGAGAGGCAACTTTCTTCAAGTTATCTACCCAAGAACCTGACACAAAATGCCCTGAGCACCTCCAGGGAGGCCACCACACAAATCTCAGTGTCCTCATGTGGCTTCCCACAGAGATCCCAAATCAGGAAACTACTGCCACTACTGAGTTGGTTTCCCAGTATCCCCTCAAGAAGGGTTGGGTGCAGGTAGCACTTGCCTGTAATCCCAGCATTGTGGGAGGCTGAGGCAGGAGGACAGCAAGTTCAAGCCCAGCCAGGGAACTTAGCAACTCAATGAGACTGTGCCTCAAAAATAAAAATAAATTTAAAAAATAAAAGAAATGGCTAGAGGGGGTGAGGTCATGTCCTCAGGACCAGCACTGCCCACACAGTCACACAAGCGGTGCCTGCCCCAGTCCTGGGAACAGAATCCTTGAAATCCTCTCTGGTGCCAGCAGTGCTGTCTGGGGGCTGCTATGGTGCGGATGCTCACATCAGATTTGCTCACCTGAAGGCGGGGAGACGGCTGCCTCCTGGACCGGCAGGACAGGCATCACGGGCGAGGCTCTGGCCTGGGCCTAGAAAGGGACAAAAGTGCCGGTCAACTGGGCCAGGACCCAAGGAACCCTGGAGCCCTCTGGGGTTGGGAGCAGTAGTGGGCCTGGGGAGGGCTACCCATGAACCCCGAAGGCTTCACGCTACACATATGTGGCCTCCATGTGATGGTAAGTGAAAAAACTGAGACCCAGAAGGACAGATGTCATGTTCTCACTTACACACAAAAACCAAAAAACTGACTCAACGCAGAAGAGAACAGAACAGTAGAGGAGGCTGGGAAGGATGTGGAGGGGGAAAGAGGGAGAAAGGAGGGACAGTGGTGTGGCCAGGCAGGAGGGACACCTTCTGACCTCCTACTGCACAACAGGGTAACTATGGTTGGCAACACTAATATTTAGCTGGTAGAGAGGATTCTGGATGCTCCTGGCCCAAAGACAGTTACCTGAGGTGCTAAACATTCCAATTATCCTGATGTGAGCTCTACACACACCTACATGTACTGAAATGCCACTATGCACCCATAAATACATATTTACTACGTAGCAATAAAAATGCTGGCTCTGTGGCGTTTTCCCCAGGACCAGGACCCAGCAAATACCACAACCCATTTGCTGTCTGTGCAGCCGGGAAGCAGTGGCCCCTCCCAGCCATGTTCTCCTAAGAATATGGAAAAGGCCCAAATTCTCACAGCCCTCCAAGGACAAAGAGCCACAGGATAGAGGGGCAAGGAGGATTCTGTGAGCTGAACAGGCAGAGCCCACATTCTGCTGGCTTTTCTGTGGAAGGGACCCTGACGCCTGCGGTTTCCCGTAGGGATGGAGAAAACACTGGGACATAGCTGGAATGAGAGGTGCACTTCTGGGGCCACCTGGTCTTTTCCATTCCATGGGCCTCTGGTGCCTTCTGTGCCCAGCAGTCCACACACTGGGGAATCGCATGGCATGTGGCTCCCAAGAAGGCACAGGAGTCCCAGTATCCAGCACCCTCCAGAAAAAGCCTCCCTTTATCTCCTTGGGGTAACTCCAAGGCTGCCATCAGAACCCTCAAGTTCATGGAGCCTGGTGACTCACCTGGATGACTTGGCCCACCTTCAGGTCTTCCAGAGATGGGTACAGGGCAGACATGGCTGGTTATGAAGCACCTGCAGAGCACAGAGGGTAAGGAGGGATGAGGACGCAGCTCCCACTCTCCTGGGAGGAGGCCCGGATGTCTGCCTCCGGCTCATGTGTGTGCCACAGCACTCTCGGACCCAAGAAGGGAACAGGAGGCATGATTCTCCTTTCAGGGATGGGAAACTGGGATTTGAGACAATTCGGTTGGTTCCAACCTCGTGGTCGTCACCCACAAAATTCAATCCCACCATGTTCAACTGACTCTGGGCTTTAGAACCCTGCGATTGGGGGGACCACTCAGGACACTCTGGATTCCCCCTTCCACATCCAGGTATTCACGCTCTATTGTCCACCATTCCCTCACAACCCTCTTAGCTGAGAAAATACCCATGGACATTTGTAAAAACATGAGCACAGTGGTTGGCGCGGCTGTAGTTTGGGTCTGTAGTGCCCCCCAAAAGCCTCCTGTTTGGATATGGTACCTATGGAGCCATATACTGGGAGGGGGCCTGGCTGGAAGGGGCAAATGCTTGGGGCTTGGCCTGGAGGGGCGTGTGCTGGTTCTGCCCTTCCTTCAGACGTGGCTTTGTTCTGCCATGCCATGAGGAACTCTGGCTCTGGCTCCAGGCCCAGCTTTGGCCCTAGCCCCAGCTCCCTGGTCCAGCTCCAGCCCTGTCATGTGATTCCACCATTTCCAGCAATCCATCCATGAATAGACTGTGACCTTCTGAAACTGTGAGCTAAAATAAATCTTTTCTCCCTAAAGTTGTGAATGTCTGTCCCAGCAATGGGACAGTAACTAGACTGCAAGGATGCAGCCCAGTGGCACATATGTTAAGCTCTGGGTTCTGTCCCCAGCACCACACCCCATATCCACGCACACACTTTGAACATTCAATGGGGCAGGGGGACGCACTCCTGCCCCATGACATTTGAGAGGCCCTACATTCACCTCCCAGCACCACAAAAACTAAAACTTTTGAGAGTGCTGCTCTACAACAAGCAGGGACTAGGAGAGGGACACCATGAATATCTACTGAAACATCCTATTTGTCCCGAGCACATTCTTTGGGTCTCTAAGCAAGGGGTCCAGGAAATTTAAAGAAATTGTTACCTTTTGAGAAAGGTTTTCCATGAAGGAGCATTTTCTTCCTAGATTCTTTTTTCCCTTTTACCCACGAAACCATGGCCCCATCAACCCTCCTTACTTCTGCTGGAGAGTCCATGCCCAGTGGAGGCCCTGGCCCCACCTCCTTCCTTGTTATCCTCTAGTCTTGCTGGACAGGTCACTGTCCCTTTCACCCACAGCCCTGACCTCCAGGCAAGGATCTAGGCCAAGCTCCAGCCCTGAGCCCTTCAGAAGTTATCAGCCTGTCTTCCCACCTGGACTGTAGCTCCTCATGGGGTAAGGTGTATTCTATTTGCCTGTGCTATGGGCACATGTAATAAATGAATGCTGGTGGCCACAGAGAGCCCATGGGCTATAGCAGGGGTCATGTGACTCCAGGGCTCCCCAGGACCAGACCTGCTGGGCATCTCGCTGAATGACCCATGGGCACAGGAGATACCCTCCCGGTTCACTGTTCTTCCCGCTCTGCATCTGTTGCCTTATCTGTGACCTTCTTGCACTTATGGCACCATCTTCTCTTGTCTGTCATTCATCCCTTCTCCTACATACAGTTGTGAGGATCTGCTCACCTCACTGTCCCACACCAATGGCACCACAACCTCCACATAAGATACTGCTTTCCTCCTGCTGCTGTGGAGGCCTGGATGTTGTAACTGTTTAAAGCCCCTGGGTGGTTCCCACCACCCTCAGAATCTAGCCTGTTTCCTAACATAGCCCACAAGGGTTTCCTGGTTCCTCCAGAGAACAAAACCGCTGGCCCCTGGGTCAGGTGCAAGCAGATTTTATTTGACCTTGAAGAATACTTAACATTCAAATTAGCAGCCTAATGCAAAGTGTGGGATGTTTCATTTAATATCTAATTTCCCACTGCGCATGAGAAATGGGAAGCTTTGCTGAGTGGATCCTCCGGCCCACCGCCCTCTTCTTACTTATACCTAGGCCCTTTACCAAATGACATCAAGTCCCCGTAGGCATTTGTTCGCAACCCTGCCTGCCTTTCCCACGGCGTTTCTTGCCACACATCCCTCCCAACCTCCACTTTCAGCCTCAGCCGCAATAAACTACTTTCAGGTTCTTGGACGAATATAGTTTTCTCACGTCTTCAAGCACCGTAGTCCCTCTGCCCTCCAACTATTGCGCTTTGTCTGGCTAACTCTTAGCAATTTCTGAGTCCAACATCAGAGAGGGACTCGTCTTGTAGGGAGCCCTGGCTTGTGCTTAAAGCTCTAGCCCCTTGTCCTTATTTCTATTGACTATTCCTATAGTTGTCTTTCACTTGTCCCGCTGCCTCATTAGAGCAGAAGACCCCAGCGGCAGGAACTGAGCCCATTCACCGCGGCGCCTCTGACCTCTAGTGTGGAGGCTATGGCAATGCTTTCTGCTTGGACTCCTGCTTTCCTCCTGTAAAGCAAAACTCTACTGTCCTAAAAACATCTACCTTCCTAGGATGGAACCATGAACCAGATGCCCAAATTGACCATGTACATTCAAGAGCTTTACTTATTTTTTAAAATTTGAATCAGTGCCAACGTTTTAAAAATTTAAAAATGTAAAACTCTTCACTTCTAACCTGTATTGAAAAAAATATTCAATATCAGCAAAGATCATGTGTGTAACACTCAGCCAGGGCACCTTAGTGGAGAAGGTGACCCCCACTTTCCTGTTTACCAAAGTACCCGCCCAGCATTTCACGCTCGCGTCCAGAAAGCAGCCAGCTACAGGTGACTGCTGACTTCTGGGGCAGAAGTTAGCATCCCGAGAGGACAAGAATCTCCTAAGGACACAGACCAGCTAGGAAGAGGAGATCCCCTTCCAGGAAGGCTTTCTGTCTTGGTCTAGTCCTCAACAGTCATCATCTGCCAAAAGCATGCCTCGCCTCCAGGATCATGCGCAGACAGAGGCGCCGAGCACAGGCGTGGTCTCCCCGTCCACCCCCACCGCCACTCGGTTTGTGTAACACTGAAGCGGCAGAGCAGATGTATTTCTGGCAGCTGCCTCCCGAGAGAGCACAGGCTAGAGACCCGGTTCCTAGAAATGGCTCCCTGACCCTTTCACCAGGTTCTCTGGATCCCTACTCAGTACTGACCTTGGCAGGAGGGTCGTCAGGAGTAGGTATTCCCCTGTCCTGCACCAGTTCACCTTAGGGAGGCAAGTGACTCCCTGCCCGCAAAGATGCTGTGCCTCAGTCATCTGGAGTTCACTCGGGACACGTGGGCGGGCACCCATTGCGTGCCAGGCGCACGCTGTCGGCAAAGTTCAGTCGGAATTGTCTTCTATGAAATCCAACTTTACTCATACTTTAGATGTAGGCGTGGAAGAATGTAATCCACTTGATTTTGTACAAGGGGAAACAAGCCATCCAGATTACTAGAAGGCATCCTAATTTTTTTTTTTTTTTTAAACCGGGGGGAACCACGGCCTGTACATTTGACTCAGGATGCCCGGGGCCCGACCGGCAGCCTCCATGGCCCGCTATGGGAAATGGGACCACCTCGCCCAAACTCTACGCCGTGGGTCGCTGGGAGAGGCCCAACGGTACCCATCCCGCCTAGCCTCCGTCGGCCCCTTTGTGACACGGACCAACGACTTCCAATCGACCCGCACGCCTCCTGTCAGGTACAGCAGTCCTCCCACAAACCAAGAAAGCAGGAAGCCGCCGCGGCCCGTGAGCTATTGCGCCTGCGCAAATCACGCCGGAGACCCGCCGCGGGGTGCAGCGCGCATGCGTGTCGTCATCCCAGACCCGCGAGACTAGGGCGGCTCCCAGGATGCTTTGCGGCTACAAATAGGAAGATAGTGGTCTCTGGGCGCGTGGGGTTCGCCAGGTGGATGGAGTCCCCTGGCTTCAGCCTTTCTTTAGGCCCGCGTCACTAGCACCAACACCCACCCAAGGATACCAGGTAAAGCGGCAGAGTGAGAGGTGAAAGGCTAAGCCGGGCTCCGGGCGCCCTCTTTGTTGGCTTGGAGCCTGCGGCGTCTAAAGGGCTTTGACGCGGACGAGTGTACCTTCGGCCCCGCCCTTCAGCCTCTGAGTGTCTTTGTGGGCACCGAAAGAATGGAGTGCAGTTGAGTCA
Source organism: Ctenodactylus gundi (assembly GCA_004027205.1). NCBI lineage: Eukaryota > Metazoa > Chordata > Mammalia > Rodentia > Ctenodactylidae > Ctenodactylus > Ctenodactylus gundi. Next base: position 135,900 of record PVKB01004200.1, on the reverse strand, counting down.
CCCTCGCCCACCTCCTGACATACAAGGTGCTTACTGGGGCAGCATTAGACAGAGGAGGGCAAAGTGGACTCGCTACTTAGCCCGCTGCTTGCTGGTTTCAGAAGCATCTTCCAGTCCCTGAGTAGTTCCTGCCCATTGTGACGGTACCCACCGTTCCTCTCGCAGCCTGCGATTCGAACCTAGTCCAGACTCTTGACGCAGGGTTGAGCTGAAAATGCCCTGCCCTGACCCCGGGCACCGTCAATCACTGATTGAAAGATAAGAGTTCCTGCTGCCCTGGGTAGGTGACTTGAATTTCGCTGGCAGATGCCACCCCAGAGCGAAATCAGCCCCACTGTCCATTATAAGGGGTTCATTTGGGTCTGTGTAGCACAGGAAAAGGGTTAGGGATACCAGGAAACAGGGAAAGTCTGCAGGATAAAGGGAGAAAACTCAACAAAGTAATGAAAGATGGAAAGTTGAAGCCACTGAGTTTCCTGTTTCAGAGATAGGAAGGCCCACACTTGAGAGCCTAGCTGCCCCCTGGGTACTATCTCCTGAAGATTTTCCTGAAGCTTTCCCCAGTTGTGCTGTCCCTCGCCGCAGCCTTGCCAAATCCACGCATGGACTGAACCAGAAATCTGGGGATTTTCCTTAGTTCCTGCTTTTCTTTCCTTTTGAAGCTGTGCCAGCTCGTATCTGGATAAATCTCGAAATTCAACCTGACATTGAAATTTTTATGACCTTGAAATAGGACAGGTGCTCTCATGGGACAGAAGACATGAACTCTCGGGGCTTAACTTGTCCTGTTATCAACCTGACTCTGGTACTGGCCCCAGTCTCACCTCTTCATCCACTCATGATGCATTTCATTCATTCCAAGCTGCTTGTTGATCCTAAAACTCAACCTGCCAGCTCATGACTTCAGTGTCTGCTGGTGCTCTTCCCTAGTCTTGAGTATCATTCATGCCTTCTCCTTCCTCTTTGCTCACCTGATAAACTCTTCAGTTCTAATACTTCCCCAAATTCCACACATAGCCCTAGAGATGCACAAGTCTCTTTTCTCTAGACCACAGCATTTCATATATTCACCTGTTCATTATTCATTCCATAAATGGTTACTAAGCACCTACCATGACCAAGGCCTTCTTGAGACACTCAACTGTGCTGTATTGGTTTGCCTGTTGCCCTCGCTGCTCAGAGAATGCCACTCGTTTGTGAATGCCAGGGCGTAGCACACAGCAGGCATCAGTTACTAAACAAGTGGAAAAGCAGACATGGAAAGGCAGGGGGGAAAAAAGCCTGAAAACCTAAATATACAGTCTTCTCATTCCTGCCTGTGCTTACAAACAGCAGAAAGTCCTTTGAAAATTAATCCTGGGCCTAGGAGGGGAGAAGAAAAAAAAAGCTTTAATAAAATGTAGACTGAAAGGCTGGCTCCTACCGTCTGACAATGGAAGTTTGCACTGTTCTACACTAATGGCTTCCTGGCAAGTAATTGGCTCCTCTGAAAAGAACCTATCTAGCCCTTTCCTCTCAGAGGAATTTTCCTCTCCCACAGCACTTTCCAGATTTCCATTCCTGTGCTTTTGTACTTCTTGATGTTATAAGCAATAACAACACCCACAAAAACCCAGCAATCAGGTCCTTGAGACATCAGCAGGACTGAAAGGGGTCTTCAGCCCCCATCTTTGAACTTAGAATAGGAACACTTTGTTCCAAAGAGCTGAAGCTCGGGGACTCCCACTTGTTCCTGTGGACAGCTCATCCATCCTTCAGAAGACTGTGAGGGAGGGAAGCGTGGGTTAGTGTGGCTGAGGAAAAGCTCCTGGAAGGCCAAATTAGCCCAGGGAGCTGGTGAGCTGGAAAGGAAGAGGCTGTTGCTAGGCCACCGGCATGTACACCCCTCCTTTTCTGGGGCTGTACTGCCAGCAGTGGACAAGCTACAGACTAAGAAATGCAGATGTTTCCAAATGAAAGCTCAGGGAGACAGGACAGGAGCAAGGACTTTGTAAGCAGGCTTGACAGATTATACGGATGGCCTCTGACTTGTGAGAGCACAGCTTGGACAGTCCTCTCTTGAATACCATTTCTTTTGTAACATGGGTAATAATACTTCATCAGTTGTCTAGGGATTAGAAGATTTTTAAGGAGATAATATGTACATGGAAAGTACTTGGCATGGTAACCTAGCACACAATAGGCATTCAATAAGTTAGTTGTCCATTCTTTCAACGCATATTTACTGAGTGCCTGCCAAGTTCAAGTACTGTTCTAGATGCTAGGAATAAGGTGATGAACACAGAATCCGTCCTGAGGAAAGGACTTTGTAATGCAGCATTGGATACTACAGCTCCCTGACTTTGGATGCTATGTTAGTTTTTGGGAAGCTCTAGGGAGAAAATGAAACAAGATGAGAGTAAAGTGTCTGGAGGTCCAGAAGAGCCTCACTGCAGGAAAGAGGAGAGTCGAGTGAAGGCCTAAAGCAGTGGGCCAGGCTGAGGGCTCAGCTATTATGCAGGTCCTGCAGTGGGAGTCCTGTTGTGTTCCTGATTGGTCTGAGCTCTGAAACTGAAGTCAGGTATTCAAGGGGCCTGGAAAAAGGAGGACAGGTGCCAGAGCCTGTAGGACATTATAGGCCCTGGTGAGAACTCTGGCATTTCCCAGGTGATAATGAGAGCCACTAGGGAATTTTGAGGATCATAGTGAGTTCCATTGTCCAGTTTATCAGTCCCTCCTACCTGGTGTTTGGAGACTGAGGAGTGGGGGTGAAAGCAGGAATCCAGGTGGGAAGTGCCAGTACCTGGTTACCAGCTTGGGCACTCATGTCATGCAGCCAGGACAGCCCAGCCTAGCAGGCTCAAAGTCCTTTCCTGAGCCCCTGCTGTGTGGGGGCCATGTACTGACTCTTCATGCCCATGATCTCATTCCACTGTCCTAGCCAAGCTATTTCCAGCAACTAGGTGAGGACACACGTTCTTAGAGAGGTAAAGCCACCGGCCCAGTTTCCCAGCAGGTTTTTCCTGGCATAGCCGGGAAGTTGTTGGTAGAAACAGCTTCAGACAAAGAGTGACAAGCAGAGTCCTAGGCCCTCTGTGTTTGTGGTAACCAGCTCTTAGCTGCCTAAAGCCTGTCACTTCAGCTGGGCTTTGCTGCCAAAGGCACTTCAAGGAGCTAAGTGGGGGTGCCACCTCCCGGGCCCTCCTGATGAGCAGCAGAATGAGTGCCATAGTCCAGCTGTCATTTGAACACGTCGCTGGCCAATGTGCGAGACGTAGAGCAAAAGTGGAAGTGGGAAGCAGTGCAGAAAATCACTCAGCCATCACCTCTGGCCTGGGGTCAGAAGAGGATAACCCGCTTCATACTCCCAGAGTGAATGTACTGAAAGCGCCTTGCTTGGGAAGTCCCAGAAGGTAAAGGGGAAGAATACGCGTTGAGAGCAACTCTCCCTCATCCCTATCAAAGCCGGGGTGGGCCCTCGTCTTACCTGCAGGCAGGTGCTGCTGCACGTCCTTCTCCAGGCTCTGCTGAGAGAATCTGTTTCCCTCTGTGTACAGTAGTGACTCTTGTCCCAGCTGGTCCCTTCCCTGGGAAGGGTGGTGCCCACCTCTTGTTCAGCTGAGTCACCTTGGACTGGGATGGGTCTAGGTCAGCTGCTGTGGTTAGGTAAACAAAGCAGGTGACCAGGTTCCACAAGGCCTTTGCCTTAGTCTAGATGTGGAGGTGAGGTTCGGGCACATATATCTGGCATGTGGGGCTGAGCACACTCTGCTGCTGAAGTGGGTGTGAACCAAGGCTTCGGAGCACTTTCTTGAGGAGGTCCACATTTGGATGGAGACCCAGTCTTTGAGATGGGGGGAAGTCCGTTGGCAAGAGGGTAGTTTGATAGGTGCCCTGGGTCTTAAAAAAAAATGGCCATAACGTGGGACCCAATGTTTCTTCCAGAAATTTGTCATAATGATGTGTCAGAGTCTGTCCGTCTGTGCGTTGCTTTTAATAGAGGAAATCTGGGAACCCCAAATGCCTATCACTGCAGTTTGTTAAATCCTCTCCGGGAGAGAAAGAAGCTATAGGGAAGTGTTCCTGAGATACCAATGAGGTAATGGCAGATCAGTATGGTCAGGCTGCTCCTTTGTTTTCAGTTTGGGGACAGTATCTGCACTCTAAGCAGAACAGAAGAATACACACCGAAATGCCGAGTGTCTCAGTGTTGGGGGATTGAGGGTGAGTTTCTGTGTGTGTGTGTTTCCGAGGATTGAGCCCAAGGCCTTAAGCACTATCACTGAGCTGTACCTACAGGCCCAGTTACCTTTTCAGTTTGAACTCTTGATGTGTGTTCCATGTGGTAATGTGTGTGGGTAGGTGTCAGTAGTTAGTTTTTGCTCTCAATGCTTATGGGTTTTGTAGGGGAGGCCCAAACTAAGTTCAGTTGTTTTTAAATTTTAAATTAGAATTTCAGTTGGTTGTCTCTGGAGGAACTATGAGGTGTGTTTGGTTGTGAGGTATTTTTTCTTAATAGCACATTTTTTGAAGTTTGAAATATTTAAATGTATCACTTGCCTGGCATGGTGGTGCACACCGGTAATCCCAGCACTCAGGAAGCTGAGGCAGGAGGACTGCTGAGAATTGAGGTCAGCCTGGACTACATGGTGAGTTCAGGACCAGACTGGACTGCAGAGTGAGACCCTGTCTCAAAAAAATATGTATTATTTATCCCAATAATCCTATGAAAGCCCAGTTAATAGAAAAGGAGGGGAATTTACTTTAGACTCGGGTGTGTTTGATTGGATTAGGATGCTTGGTCACACTTGGTCCCTGCGGAAGGACTGGAGATCCTGGTGCTGAGAGGACTCATGAGGAATGACACAGTGCGCCCACTTGGGGCAGGGTAAGTATCAGGGCTGCTTATCAGGCCAGGCAGGTGCACGTCATGGCAGGCCCTTGTCACGGTCCCTGTGACGAGCCTGGGCAGAATTGACCAAGCCTTGGCAGCAGGTCGTGAGTTTAGCCCCACGGAGGAGACATTGTACTTGTCTGTGAAAAGCCTACAAGCAGCAGTGCCACCTGAAATAAATCACAGAAAAAGAGCCATCCCTATCCATGTGGCTTCTCGCCTTTGACTCTGGGGCAGGCGCGCTTGTTCTCTTTTTTGATAGTTGTCATTTTGCTGTGTTCGTGTGTCCCTATAGCTACCTGTTAGACCTTAAGTTCCTTTAGGGCAAAGGTTAAAATGGCTTCTCTTTAATAACTGGAAGCTGGGCTCTGACCAGGATGTGTTTCTGCTTTGTTTCATATTGTGTGAGCAGTCTCAACAGGTCTGAAGTATGGTGGCTAATATCAAGTAGTATCAACACCAGAAACTTCCTAATTACCCCCATGGTGGGCTTGAGTAACCAGCCACTTCACTCTGCCCTGCAGAGCCCAGAGGCTTCTTGGAGGCCTCTCATCATAATGCTGTAGGCAGAGACTGTCACCTGGAGTTGTCTCATGAGGTGAAACCACTGTGTCCTCTAGAGTGGGTTCTACATGGTGGCAGGGGCTTGTCTGTGGGCTTCTTCCTAGGGCCCAGCACTGTGCCGGGCACATGATGGTCTCAATAAATACTGTTTTTTTTTCTTCTCCCCCCCCCAATATTTATTAGTATATATATGCAATATATAGGGCTACATTAAGCTTGAGAATTTTATGATTATATGTATCACCAAATATTTCTTGAATGAATAAATACCCCTCCTAGAAAACATACTTAAGAGTTATAAACTTAAGTGGTTCACCTGTAATTAAAAGAGTTGGGGTGGGGCATCAGATGTCAATACCAGATCTGTGATGCCCCACAAGTTACTAACCCTCTCTGAGCTCATTTTCCATGTCTACCTGCTTTACTGGCTCTTTCCTCAAGATTAGGTGAGTCATTTATGTAAAGTGCCTAGGACACAGCTGGCATCCAATAGATACTAGTTTCTCGCTTCCTCATGGCTGCAAATTACAGAAACACCAAGTTCAAGTGAAAATGGAGTCCCTCCTACTAGAAGAAGGGGGAATGGTTGCTGGGCAGGGAAGGAACCTGCACTCTGACCTCTGCCTGGAATCTGGAAGGTGTGGCCCAATCAGAGCTTATCTGGTTCCATCTGTCACACTGAAAGCTAACGACAGGAAGAACATCATTTATCAGGCTCTTGCATTTATCTAGGTACTCTGCTGGGCACTGGGCACAAGGTAGTCGCAGCTGCTGCTCACAGCAGTCCAGACTCAGAGAATGCAGCCCTTTGTACTGAGTCCTCCCAGCTGAGAGTGGCCAGGCCAGGCCTGGCTGGGAACCAAAGGAAGCTGCCTGGGCACCCATCCCTCTGCATCTGAGCCGGAGATTTCCCTAGAGGAAGTCCACAGAGAAGTCCTAGGTAGACTTCAGCTTTGTCAGGTCAGAAAAGTTTAAATCACATGGTCAACAGTGCTGCATGGGAACCTAGGGAAATGGAGTGCTGGCAGGGCCTACTGCCAGATAATATGAAGTGTTTATTACTGAGAAAAGGGGAATGTGGATATTGGTTAGACGATAAGTAGTCTCAGCCAAAGTGTGCTTAGAGGTCCAGACCAGATTCTGGTCCTTTGGTCTGTGCCTGCTTGTCCTTCCCTTGTAGCAGCCTGGTGACATCTGCCTGCGAGAAAGGGCATGGAAGAACTTAGTACAGGAACTCTGGCCGCAAATCTACGTTCTCTCCTCCAGGCCTCTGTCTTCCTATCTGGCAAATGGGAATTGTGAATGACATAATTCTGCCCATGTCTCAAAGGGTTCTGTTACCGGGCTTCTCTGTCACTCAGCATATTGCTAATCCTTGCTCTTCTTGGACCGCAGTTCCGCATTCCACATTCAGGGAACAGCATGCATGGATTAGATCAGATTTCCTCCATTTGTGCCATCCAGGGTTCCACAAAGAGCCAACAGAATGCCACCCCCAGTCCCTGCTGGGCTGTAGACACCGCAGACGGCAGAGTCTCTGGAGACAAAGCGTGCTGCTGCTGTTTCTCAGATCCATCTTGTCTTGCTTTTGGGAGGTTTGTGCTAAGCTGGGTCACACTGCAGCAGCAAACAACTCCACAGTCTTAGCAGCTCCTGAAACAAAGTTTCTCACACACGTCCACTGTGCTGGCAAGCTTTCCATTGTTGTGACAAAATACATGAGAATAACAGCTTAAAGAAGGAAGGATTTATTTTGGCTCATGGTTTCAGAGGTTTGAGCTGATGATCAGCTGGCTCCATTGCTTTTTGGCCTGTGGCGGGGCAGGAACTTGGTAGAAGCACAACACATAAGGCAGCTGATCACCTCATGGCAACCAGGAAACAATGACTGGGGGAACCCAGGAAGGAGTTGGGGACAAAATATACTCTTCAAAGCTACACTCCCCAGTGACCTGCCTACCTTCCGCCATCAGCCCCACCTTCCAGCAAGCCCACTGAGCCTGAACTCATCAGTGGTAGTGAGGTTGGAACCTCATGATCCGATCACCACCAAGAGCCCCTCCTCACCACATAGAAGCCATGTGAGGGGTGACTGAGATCCAAACGATAAACACCCACTGACACCAAGCCTCCCTCCAGGCCCCCGTCTGGTGGAGCAGCGCCATCTCAAAGGCTGTCAGTAGCTGTGATGGCAAAAGTTCCCCATCTGTCTATTAAATGCTCCAGCCCAAAGTGACAAATATCACTTTTTGCCTCTCATGGACCAGGCCACCCCAGTTGTCACCAAAGGGCAGGGAAGTCCTGTCCTTCCGTGTGCCTGGAACCCAGAGTGCGGGAAGTGCATGGGAATGACACAGTGATGCGAGGGGGAGCCGTGTCCTAGGGCTGTACTGAGCCCCGCTGGCACCTGCCTGGGCGGAGAGAGCTTCACTGTGATGTGAGCCCCAGCTCCTCACATCCTCAGTACCACGCCTGTTGGTAGGAGGCTCACTCCTGTAGAACATGTTGCCCATGCCATGTCAGACCAGCCTGGAGAAGCTGAAGCCCTCTGCTTCCCCAGGGGTTGAGTGGGGAGAAAGCATATCAGAAGCCCTGATCCCACTCAGTTCCAGGCCTGACTTACTCCAGAAAGCCTTCAGTCACCAGCCCTAATCTGCTGGAACAGTGCTTCTGAGCAGAAAAATGAGAGGTCAGAGAAAGCTGAGAGAAACTCAGTCACCAGGAGCCATCTCGGTGATCTAGGTGAATACACCACTTTACAGATTAGACAAGCTGAGCCCTGGACAACTTTCCTTAAGGAACCCCTGTCACTTAGTGGCACAGCCAGACTGAGAAGACACATCTGCTTTCCTACAACCTTTAAAGAATGGAAAGGGCCTCTGAGACCTGACGGCCTTGCCCAAGATCACACAGCCCTTGGGTGGCAGAGCCAGGATCCAAGACTCCACATACTGATCTCTTCTAGCTGCCAGTTCAGGCAAGTTGCCCAACCCTCTGATCCATTTTTGCCCTTTCGTTGGGGGCTTGGGGGTTTTGCTAGGAAGAGGTGCTATGATCTTCTGAGAAGTTTGCTCAGGCCCAGGCAATAGGGGTAAGCCACTCATGGCCCCTGGTGGATAGGTTGTTCACGGGGGACACTGAGGACGGCTGTGATGCATACAGCACCTGCTAAACCCCAGGCGGCCATGAGGGGGTGGATGGAGCTGATTTTTGCTGTTCTTCATTTTTCAGCAAGTAAACAACTTGAGGAGACTCATTCTGTGGACTCAGAGCCTAGTGCTACCCAAGGGAAGTGAGCACATTAACTGGGGCAGGGCCCTGGGGCTGCGCCTTCCGGCCCTCAGGCTGGGGCTGCAGTACACCAGGCACCCCCCTTCCCCGGACTGGAGCACCGGAAGGTGGAACAATGGGCCGGCAGCAGCAGTGGGAGGCTTGGGTTCCTGAGTCCAGTCGGGGCACTTGTCTCAGGGGCCTCCAGGCTGGAGAACGAGGTCTCTTCACTGGAAACTAACTATAAAGTGAACCACCACCATTTTTGATCATTTATAATATGCTTGGACCCATATTAAAAGCTGTCAAGAGGTTTCCTCACCTCTCCTCCTTACCCCTGTTACTAAGCCCCGTTTCACAGAAGAGACTGAGTCACTGAGAGTTCAAGTAAAAAGCCTGGTTACAAGAAGTGAAAGTGAGACCTGAGTCCCAGCAGTCTAGCTGCAGATTCTAGGGTGGGGCTTTTATTTGGTTTGGTTTGGTTTGTTGGTGCGTCTTTTTTGGAGGTGGGTGGTACTATGGTTTGAGCCTAGGACCTTCATCCCATATTCAAAAATTCCAATTTTAATTTTGAGATGGGATCTCACTTACTAAACTGTCCCGGCTGAGCTAGAAGTTGCGATTCTCCTGCCTGGATCTGCCTAAGTCCTGGGATTACACTCCTATGCCGCCTCACCTAGCTACGTTCCTAACTACATTATATTACATATATTTATTTGGAAGATAATTATGCAGATATACATTATTAATACATCATAATTGGGGAACAGGAAGGTGGCTTCTCCTGGATCACCAACCTGGCAGCCCAGTGATCCCAGGGAAAGAAAACATTTTAGACCATCTGCCAGGGCAGGAAGAGCCCTTGGAGGATGTATAATATATACTCATATATGTTCATATATAGATGCTGCATATACCTTCTTGTAATTTTCCTTTTTTGCCTCCTGTATCATTGACAGATTTCTATATTGACCACACCATCCTTGTCCAACTTGCTACCCTGTGGTGGTGACCTTGTCCATGAGCCCCACCCCACTCCACCCACCTGTCAGACCCTGAGACCAGACTTTTGCCCTAAGCCACTGAGTTAAGATACACCTCCACTAGTTTAGATAAATTGGTGCTTAAACCCTTCTTAATCTCCATCCAAAACCTTCAGGCCACCCAAATACACATGCTAGATAGTTTTCAAAATGTGCTTATAATGCAAAGGATGCTTTAAGACAGCCTCCCTCCCATCCACATGGATGCACCCGTGCCCTCCAGAGGCTGATGGGTTAACACTAAGTGGTTCAGGCTTTGAACACCCCACATAGGCATGCAGGCTTCTTAGGATCGCGTTGTGTGGAGATTTGGAGCCCAAAGCAGTGGAAGACGTGGGAAGACCTGGCCTGGCCAGGCACTTGGGGCTCCAGAAGGTCCCGGCAGCTCTGGCCAGAAGCTGTGCTTACTACACTGGATGTAAAAACAAAGCCTCAGATGAGTGCTGTCAGTGACACTGTGAGGGCCTCGTGGCAGCGGGCAGCTCTTACCTTCTACTCCCTTTCATTTAGGACAGCCTGGGACCTCCCAGCACAATAGGGACAGGTGGCACTCCACTGCAGTAAGAGGGGAGGCGGGCTGTACCCGGGTGATGAGCAGCCCCCACCTGGAGTCCACTCTGGGCCCTGAGAGGCCGGCGGAAGCTGCTGCACAGGAAGGCAGGACTGCTGGGTTTGGGGTCTGGTTCCAGTCCTGCCCAAGGGCTACAGCGTGGCTGTCTCTGGCTTCTAGTCACTGCCTGCCATACCAAGGATCTGTGCGGGCTCTTTGAATTCTGACAGGTGGGCTAACAAGGATGTCTGCCCTCTCTGAGGTCACCAGAGCCACCAAGTGGGTGATCCCAAACCCCAACTATCATATATTATTATTATATATTTATATGATTATCTTCCAAAGGTCACTGTTTGGGGTCCTTCTGCATTCATTTCCCCTTCTGAAGTAGGTGAGCAATAGCCCCGGTGTTTCTGGGGAAACCTTCCCCCTCCACCTCTCACCCCATGGGTCACCTCTCCAAATCTGGAAGGGGGTGGAGTCACGTGATCCAACCAGCCTGTGGCACAGGTTTAGGATTGCCCCACTGGGGAGTATGGGAGCTTCACCTGAGAGGTTCTGAGGCTGGAGCTTCTGTGCCATCCCCCTCCCCCTCACTCTATCCTGCCTCGTTGGCAACAGAGCCCCCAGTGGCTGGGGACAGCTGGAGACAATGGCAACTTGACCCGTCTAATAATAATGGTCAGCATAGCCCCGCAGTCCAGGAAGCTCCCCCCCACCACCACCACCCGCCTTCTGCCATTTCAGGTGCAGGAGCCATTGAGGTGCCTTTCCAGCAAGCCAGCTCAAAGTGGGTTTTCTGTTGCTCTTGTCCAGAAGAATCCTGTTTTTTTTTTAAATTTTCTTGATTCTATGACATCAGTTATAAGCTGATTTGTAAAGAAAATATCAAACCTACTTAAACCAATGTGTTTTTTTGGCAGCATTTTAGAAGTCATTTTAAGTGACAAGGGATCTAACATAAAATTCTATTGGACTTAATAGCAGCCATCCAAACTACTGGCCTGCAGATAGTGACATCACCCAACTCACCTTCCACCTACTGGCTGACGTGTTTCCTGGACATCAGCAGCTGGCATGTCCTCAATCCAGAAATGTTAAGACCAGGTGGTGGGAGGCAGTGTGCAAGAACAAGTTTGGAATGGACTCATCTCTTCCTAGGTGACAGTCACCGAGCCACACAGACCAGAGGTGTGACCTTAGGCAGGAAAGGTCACTGCTCCGTTCTCAGTTGCCATATCTATAAATGAGAATAATCATAAATTCACTACTAGCTTCTTCCACATAACTGCTGGAGTTACCTCTAGGAGAGAGACACCAGGCCCAGGGAGAGAAGAGATTGTTCAAGGACATGCAGCCAGCAAGTGCAAGGATCCTGTGCTCCTCAGACTTCAGAGCCCTCCTCCATGGCCATCCACCCGGCACCAGGGTGACCAAGAAGTCCTTGATGGCCACCCAGGCCACTCCCATGTGATTCGCCACAGGGGTTGCAGGGCTCACTTAGCATTTCAGATGTAGGCTCAGGCGTGTTGAGACCTTGAGTTTGGCCTCCTACCACATATGAACTGTAATCGTCAGTTCATTTTCTCCATTTACTTAGCCTCCGTTTCCTCCGTTGTAAAATGGGCTACACATGCAGCCCACCTATGTGTGGTACTGAGAGAAGTTTCAGGTGAAGGCAGCCTGTAGGGGGCTGAGCGCACCCGGCATGGAGTCAGGGCAGATCGTTTGCGGATTACAGCCTTCGCTATACAACCTAAATATTTCCATAAATTATCATGAAATAAAATGAGTAATAATAATTGCCAGAAAAGAAATGCAGACAGTGAAAGAGCTTCTTTTACTGGATTTCATATCCTGTTCTGGTGAAAAATAGTAAGCGAACACAATATTATAGTACAAAAAGTAATGAATTAATACTTTTAAATCACATTAATATCTTTTTTTTCCAAAAGGAAAAATTGTAAGTGTGAGCCCACCCTGAGCAATTTAGCAAGAGCCTATGTCAAAAAAAAAAAAAAATTAAAGGGCTGGGGAGATGCTCTGCATGAAGGTCTTGGGTTAAATCCATAGTACCACAAAAATAAAAAATAAATAGAAAAATACACTGAGAAGTGTTGCAAAATGATGGGCCTTTGAGGTTCTGTGTGATTTGCCCCTGGGAGGATGGCACTGCTGCCACTCAGACTCCTCATGGCTGTGTATGTTTCCTAGGTGCTGTTTTAAATGCAGGCAGACCTGGGCTCAAGTTGAGTGAACCACTCCAAATTGTTACCCAACCCAAGACAAATGTCAGAGGCTGCGTGGGTGTACTGGGGCCCCCAGCATAACTGAAAGTTCTCTGGGTTAACTTTCATATATAATACAATGTTTATTACAGGAAAAGTAATTTTAAAACATGCTATTATACTGCTATTAAAATTTAACAGTACTGGCTGGAAGAGCACAGCGGCTACAGCGCTTGTCTAGCAGTGCCTCATAAGCTTGGTGTGGTGGTGCACGCCTATAATCCCAGCATTTGGGAGGCCGAGGCAGGAGAATCGCCTTGAGTTTGAAGCCAGCCTGGGCTATATAGTGAGTTTAGTACCAGCCTAGACTACAGAGTGAGGCCTTGTCTCAAACAAACAGTAATCACTTCACGGGAGTGCAAGTACCTTGTAACACCACTAGCGGATTCCTCCCTCCCACCTCTTACAGCATTCCCGCCATTCACCTCAGCCACAGGCTGTAATTACTTAGTTCCTTGTTGCTATTATTACTCTGAACAAAGAATCACTTATAGGATCGGATAGGCATGCAAAATATTCTATTTTACCTTACCGTGTTTCTTGTCTGATCCTCTCTTCCTCTTGTGGATCTGGATTTCTGGCCTACAGCAGCGTCCTCTTTGAAGAACCTCTTGAGCCTTTCTTGGAAGACAGATATACTGGCCACAGATTCCTTCCATTTTTGTTTGTTTAAGAAAGTTATTTTCTTTTTCTCTTTTTTTTCTTTTTTTGGGACAAGGTCTTTCTCTGTAATCCAGGCTGGTCCTGAACTTAGTATGTAGGCCAGGCTGGCCTCAAACTCATGGTGGTCTTCCTGACTCAGCCTCCCAAGTACTGGGATTACAGGCATGTGCCACCGTGCCCACCCTCCCTTCACTTTTAAAGGTTAGTTTTTGTTGCACACAAAATTCTGTTTTTGATAAAAAAAAATTACATTTTAATGCTTTAAGGAGTTCACTCCACCCCTTTCTGCTTGAATACTTTGTGATGAAAATAATTTTTTTTCTTGCTCCGTAATAGTCCAAGCTGGTCCTGAACTCACTATAAAGCCCAGGCTGGCCTTGGACTCAAGGCAATCCTCTTGCTTCAGCCTCCCAAATGCTGGGATTACAGGCATGCACCACTATGCTTGCTTTATGTCATGCTAGGGGATCGAACTCAAGGCCTTGAGCTTGCTAGGCGAGTGCTTTCACCATTGAGCAACTCCTCCAGCCCTGTGATGGGAGAGTCAATGTAATTTTCATTTGTATTCCTCTGGAGGTGAGGCGGCCTCTTTTAAGCCATCCTCTTTGTCTTGTTCTGCCGTTTGGGTCTGATATGCTTGGGTACAGATTTTTGGTATGGTGATTTGTTCCGTGGCCTTGGTTCTCTGATGAAACTGAGAAAAACTGATTTTCAGTGTGTGCGGCTCTTGTCAGGAGGACAGGAGTGATGCCTCGGGAGCTCTTTATGCATTAGAGCAGAAACTGTGTGTAAGTTGGGGTATTTTTTTAAAGATATTCTTTATGAGATTCAGAAAGTTTCCTTTCTGGTTTACTGAAGAGGTTTTGTCAGTAATAGATATCAAATTTTGTCAAATGGCTTTTCTGAAGCACTGATATGATCGTGCCCTGTTCTTTGGACAGTTAACATGATTGATTATATTGACTTATTTTTCAAATATTAAATCAGCATTGTGTTCCTGGAATGAGCCTCATGAGATTTTTTTTCTCCATTCTTTGTCACTTTTATTCAGTAGTAGTTTTGTTTTGTTTTTTTTTTCCTTATGTTCACTGCCAGACATGGCAAGGTGTGATTATGGCCAACTGTTATTGAAACATTTGTTCACAACAAACACCCCCTGCACCACTGGACCCCAGCTGACTCATTTTGAGTGTGCTTCCGTTCGTTCTTTTCATAAGATTCCACCACCAAGACTGGGTGGATGGGGTAAGGGTAAGAGAGGTGAAGGGGAGAGTCCAGGAGGCCAGTGAGGAGGAGTGCTACAAGCCACAGGGAGATTCAACAATCTCAGCTAAGCAGGGGGTGGGCTCTGCTGCTAGGAATGCCACCCCTAATTCACTTTGTCCTGAAGTATATGCAGATTGTTTGTAGTAGCTACAGTGATGATATTCTACTTGTGTGCCAGGCTGTGTGAAGGATTTTTTTGTTCAAATCCAGGCTGTTAACACTTACCTTTCTTTCGCTTGTCTCTCGCACAAACTTGTGTGGTTTCAAAATTGTGCAAGGCCTATTGCTTTCTCATGATGCTCCTAGGGCTTTATCTCTCTTCACATTCCTGTCGAACATCCTGAAGAAATTATTGTAAGATCCAGTCGTGACAACACTGTCGGACCCACTCCAGTTTTCTGGTTTGTCAGATATGCAGCCATTTTCATACTGTGAACAAAATTTACTTCTGAGGTATTCATGCACCAGGTATATTTCCACAAGGCTGTTTTGCATATTTAAATTCCAAATTTTGACTGACAAATAGTCTCTAGTCATCACATAGCGACCACTATGGCTGAATTTTACATCAGAAATAGAGATGATTCCAGAAAAAAAAGAAAAACCTGTTACTGGGGTCTTCGGGTTCTTCAAACAATTTAGAATGCCTGTCGCAGAGGACAGAGGCCCTCCTATCACATAACTGAATAGTTCCCCAAATGTGTTGCAGCTGTTTGGATGGAACTCTGCGGCTGTAATCACTTCCGTGAGCTCCTCCACACCCGAGGCTTGATGTCCACAATATTAAACTTCTGTCTGTAATTTCCAGGTCAAAGATTAATCTGCAAATCATCTGCAGATAAGTAAGTTTCATAATCACTATTAATAGAAATCGAGTTGATGTGATATGTATGAGCATTGGCAAATACCCTTCGTGGGCTGGCCTCATAGGTCTGAAGACCGGCCTCGCAGGGCAGTAATGTAGCAGGATCTCTGTACCTTCCACCTTCTTCTAATTTCAATTTTTACCCTTCTGGTCTTTTGTCTCACTGATTTTTCCATAATTTTATTGCTTTGTCATTTGTAGACAATAAAAACTGAGCAGCATTTTCCCGGCGTAACCATCTAATTTTGTTGATCTTCTATTTCTAAACTTTTCAAGTAGTCAAATTCTGGTTCATGGCTCTGGAAGGTGCTGTAAACATTACATTCTCCTCTGCTGTGAGACTGGATTTTGTCTTCCGGCTCCTGTTGAAAGACGACAACTCTAACCACCTTTATCTCCTGTTGCTAGTAATCCTCCAGAATGATTAAGTTCTACTGTAGAAACTGTGTCTGCACACCCGATCAGACACGTGCTGAAGAGGGGCAGACGGGCAAATACAGGCATCTGGCTGGCCCAGCACAAGGCTGCCGCCCTGCCACCACCAACTGCTTCATCAGCATCTACTGCTCCTTTCACCTGAGACAAACCCACTGAGCACCATTCCCTCCTCCAGCGCCCGCCATGTTGCGCTGCAAATGGTGACACCCCCCCACCCCTTCCTCAGGGTCTCCGCTTCCCAGACCCACCCTCCTCCCCTGGGGATGGAGGAGGGGCCGGGGCCAGGAGAAGGAAGGCGGGGTGGGCAGACTATAGCTGGCAGGATGGTGGGTTTCACTGTGGTGCTTCCCGGCCCTGGGCAGGGGTGGGTGGCGGCTACGACAGCGTGGGCGATGGTAGAGACAGACAGGCATAGGTGACTCCACTTTCAAAAAAAATTTTTTTTCTTTCCTCTTTCTTCCTTTTTCTTTCCTTCCTTCCTTCCCTCTCTCCCTCCCTCCCTCCCTTCCTTCCGTGCCAGGAATTGAACCCAAGGGTGCCCTGCTACCGAGTTACACGCCTAGCACCCTTGGCTTCCTTTCAAAAAATCTGAGACAGGGTATCACTAAATTGCCTATGCTGACCTTGAATTTGTGATCCTGCTGCCTTAGCTTTCTGAGTAGCTGGGATTATTGACATGCAAACCCCACTAAAGAGCATATTTTGTATTATTTCAATTCTGTTAAATGAACTAAACTTTGTTTTATGTCCCAGGATATGTTTTGTCTTGCATTTGAAGGTGTGTATTTCACTACAGCTGAGTACAATGTGTTGTCAATGTCACTTGACGATAACTGGTCTTATTAATTTCTTCAATATCTTTGATGATTTTCTGTTTTAATGTTTTGTTGTTGTTGTTGTTTTGTTTTGTTTTTGAGACACAGTCTTGCTCTGTAGCCTAGGCTGGTCTTGAACTCACTAGAAGCCCAGGCTGGCCTTGAACTCATGGCAATCCTCCTGCCTCAGCCTCCTGAATGCTGGGATTACAGGAGTGCGCCACCATGCCCAGATTTACGTGGTGCTGGGGAATCAAACTTGGACGCTTGTGCTTGCTAGGCAAGTACTTTCACCACTGTGCCATTCCTCCAGTCCTGTCCAGCAGTCTTGTCAATCAATGAGAGAGAGAGTGTGGAAGTGCACAATTATAAAGGATGTAAAGAAAAATATAAATGTTTGTACTTTCAGTTCTCTTGTTCTGTGGTGGTGTTTCTCTGCAGCGCTGGGGATCAAGCCCAGGGCCTTCACACTGAGCTATAGCTCCAGCCCATTTTTTATTTTTGATTTTGAGACAAGGTCTCGCTAATGATTGAATAGCCCAGGCTGGTCTCGAACTTGCAGTCCTCCTGCCTCAGCCTTCTCTAAACTGTTGAGATTACAGGCTTGCACTGCTAGGCCCAGTGCTTCGTGTCTTTTATAACTCTTGTTTGATGCACGCAATTTCAGGTTTGTCATGTCTTCTGGGTTTAAGATTTGTTCAAATTGAGCCTTGTGTCCTTGACCAAATATGGGATGTTTTCAGCTATTATGTCACTAGGTACATTTGTGGGCTGGAGCCATAGCCCAGTGGTTAAAGTACTTGCCTAGTGAGCCCAAGGCCCTGAGTTTGAATTGCCAGTGCCATAAAACATGTCTGTCGTCTCAGCACTTGGGAAGCTGAGGCACGAGGATTTCTGTGAGTTCGAGACCCTGCCTCAAAAAAAAAAAGAGAAATCATTATATTTTCTGTAGTGCACTTTCTCCTCTCCTAGGACCTAGAACATAAATGATATATTGGTATTATCAATCGGTATTATTGGTATCATTTTACAGATCCATAAGATTCTATTCATTATTTAAAATTATCTGTAGTTTCTCTGTTAAAAGTAATTTTCCTTGATTTACCTTCAAGTTCCATTGCTTCCTGTGTCACCTCTGTTCTGCCATTGTGCCCATTCACAGAGCTTGTTTCTGTTATACATTTTAGTTCTAAATGTTTCATTTATTTTTTTTTCTTTACATCCTTTTTTTTTCTTTTTTTTTTTTTTTTTGGAGACAGGGTCTCACTCTGTAGCCAGGCTGACCCTGAACTCACTGTAGAGCCCAGTATCATCCATTTCTTTACTGAGATTTTTTCTATTTGTTTGTGCTCATGGTTGCTTGCTATAGCATTAAAAAAAATAAGTCTTTAAACAGTTCCTGCCAGACAGTCCCAGCATCTGTGTTTCAGTGTTGACATCAGTGGATTGCCTGTTCTCATTCCAGGTTTTTTTTTTTTTTTTCTGATTTTGGTGCGACAGTGCTCAGTTTGTCTGGACTCCTTGGGAATTATGCGACTGGTTCCTTTTGTAGTCTTCCAGTTTGTCATCAGAATGCCCACTGTGCCTCACTTTGTGGTCAGCACGTTTGTCAGTTTAGTATCAAATTTAGTGCCAGCTTGGCCTGCCCTGGTAGGGTGCTACCATCTGAAACCATGAGGTCTTCTCTGTGGCATTCAGTTCTCAGAGCTTTTGCTACATTAGTGCTGTTGAGTTTCACACACAGGTCAGCCAGGGGGGCTGCTCATGACTGCGTGCACAAATTCAAAGACTTTTCCTATAGCTCCTTCTTAAGTTACTTTTTGTTGCTGAGACAAATATCTGACATCCACAATTGAACGGAGGAAAGATTTATTTAGCTCAGTTTCACAAGGTCTCACATGGTCCCTCCAGAGGTAGCTGGCAATAGTTGGAAGCACATGGGCAGACTGGAGAGCTGCTCACCCCACAGCAGACAAAAGCCAAGTCAAGCTGGAGCCAAGGGAGTCTGGAGACTCAGGCAAAGCTACCAGAAGCTGTAACAAGATTTCTTCTTTCTCTGTTTAGTTCAAGCTGCCAGTTGCGCACCCCCCCACCCCCAGGGTCAGTGCCCCTCAGTTCCTGGCCGACAAGTCAATAACACCTGAGAGTTCTGCCGTGGACACCCATAACCCCCAAGCATCTGCCACCTCCTGCTAGGCCTCACCTTCCAATAACAAACAGTTCCATAGTTACCCAGCTGCATCCAAATGCATGTGGCTGTGGGGGACACTCCAGATCCATAGCAACCCCCTTTCTCTGTAGCCCTCCCCACATTCTGTGGGTACAGAGAGATTGGTGCTGCTTCCCTCTCACCTTTGCTGCGTGCAGGGCAGGTTTAGTTAGTAGGGGTCAAAATTCAGTTTCCAGAGCATCCCATGATGGTGTAAAGCATATGTTAACCTGAAGGAACTAGGAAATACCCAGTGCAGGGCAGAGCTTTGAGTGTGAATGACTTATTGACTAGCCAGTGAGGGAAGATCCACCCTGGATGTGGGTGGCCCAACCAATAGACTGGCAGCTCCAACTTCATGAAAAGGAGGAAGAAAGATTATCATGGCTGCTTCTTCTGGGACAGCTCCAGCCCTCGCCACCATCTCTACAGACTCACTCCTGCCTCTGCATCCCTGATCTCCAGTGCGGGTT
Source organism: Ctenodactylus gundi (assembly GCA_004027205.1). Classification (NCBI taxonomy): domain Eukaryota; kingdom Metazoa; phylum Chordata; class Mammalia; order Rodentia; family Ctenodactylidae; genus Ctenodactylus; species Ctenodactylus gundi. The sequence goes on along the minus strand of PVKB01004200.1, from coordinate 116,583 downwards.
TGCTCAAGTCTTAAGGCCTGTGTCATTGTCTTTGGACATCAGTCCATGGCGTAGACTTAACAGGCTGTCCTCTGATGAACATCCACACCTTTCATCTTGGACTGATGTTCTTACATCTTCATGCTGAGTAGCTAATGGACCTTCCAGCCCACGTAGGTGCAGGCAGCCATTTAGGACTCTCTCTTTGGACTCTAAGCTGTATGTATATGTATATGTATATATTACTCCCTTTTCCCAAGAACTATAATATACCGCCCATGGGTAGGAGGAAGGGTGACACCACTGATTGCATTAGTGCAGGAGGGGCTTCCTGACACTGTTCTGTTAGTCCCCCACGTCACTGGCACAGGGGAGCAGGCATGCCTTCACATCAGTGTGTGACAGGAAGCTGACATAAGGTACCCGTCTCTGCAGAGCCTGCTAGGGACATAGATGGAGGGCCATGGTTTCTTGCACAGGGTTCACCTAGAGCAGAGCAAGAACTGTCAGTAGCTGGTCTTTCATTGCCATTCTCTTCCCAATGTCTGATGAGAGTAAACAGGCTTTCTTAGGACTTCATTTGTGCTTGTTGGTTGTATGATCTTCTAGTGCCCAGGCTGAGACAAACAGGAGGTAGAAGCGACTCGAGTTGCCTGCTCATCACCTTCTTTTCTCCACGTGTCAGTCTGCTGTACTGCTTCATGTGTTTTTGTCCACTGTAATTAGTAGAAGGATGGGACGGGATCCATTCACTCCATTCTGTCTGGAAGTGAAAGCCTGCCCACTCCCCTACTTTTTCTTTTCTTTTTTCTTCTTCTTCTTTTTTTTTTTTTTTTTGCAGTGCTGGAGATTGGCTGCAAGACCTTACACATGCTAGGTTCATGCTCTACCACTGATGTTTGGAAACCCCAATTGTATTTTTAAAGATAAATTTCTTGAAGTATAACTGACAGTGATACAATTTGCGGGTTTAAAGTATGTATTTTCATGAGTTTTGACAAATGCTACACACTTCTATAGCCACAACCACAATCAAGATATAGAACACTTCTTTGGCCCCAAAAGGTTCATTTTTTACCTCCTTGCCAGTTCCCATCCTGAACCGCAGACATTACTGATATGATTTGTCATTAATCTTTTCTAGTTTCACAAGAAGAAAATAATCCAGAGTGTACTATTTGTAAATCTGATTTCTTTTACTTCTTATAATATTTGTGGAATTTATCCGTACTGTTGGCATTTCAGCAGTCCTTTTTTCATCACCAAGCAGTATTCCATTTTTGCACGTTTTTCTTTGGATTATCACCATCCTATGCTCTTGTCTGACAGACTCTGAGAGCCTCCTGACCACAACAGCTCCTGCCACCACAGTGCCGCCCCTTCTGCTCTCAGGAGCACAGCTCTCTGACCCAAGAGAACATTTTGATGTATTACCTAGTCCTTTAGTGTATGGTTAGGACAATATTCCAGAATAAAAGGATGATTTCTTCTGGGCTTATCTGATCTGATGTACCGTCACATACTGATTAGTCACCTGCTCAGACCAAAGTACATTTTAAAAAAATAGCCACTCTCTTGCCAAGGAATTTACAGTTTTGGCCTTATATCACTGTACTTGTCCTATAGTCATTTGCAGAACTATGGGAGAGTGAGCAGTAAAAGTGTCCGTCTCTGCTGACGATCCATCTACTATAAACTCCCAGGCTGTGGACGCGATCCTACATGCGCCAGCCGCTGCCACACAGTTCTGCACGACTCTGCCCACCCTCATACTGAGCCCCAGCTCCCACACGCATTGAAGGCTCTTGCCCAGCCCGCAGGTTCCCTGAAGGTTGCCTTCTCTCTAGTCCATGCACCTGTGTCCCTGGTAGCAGAAGAATGTTCCGCAGGGGAACTCAATCACCATATGATGGCAGTTGTCAGGCCAGCTGGGGGTGATCTGCTGTTGCATGTTCTCTCTGGGTTCGGTTTAGCACCAACTGGAAATTGGCTTCTCTGAGTGCTCTCTTCACAGACATCAACACTCAGACAGGACAAATGAAATGCAGTGAGTTATACAGGGAACGAAGCTGGTTTTGTTTCCTACCATTGCATGCTTGGGTACTTCCTGTTCAAAAGAGATGACTATTTCCCAATTAGCAAAGTTCTATGAGAAACAGATGCCAGTCTAGTTACTTATATGGAGTCTGTATGCCTTTTTAGACATAAGTCTTTAAAATATGCTTAGTCATAATTTCTTATCCTTTTATTTTTCAGACAGTGCCTCAGCCTCCTGAGTGCTGGGATTACAGGCGTGTGCCACTGTGCCCAGCTTTATGTGGTGCTGGGGAATTGAACTCGGGGCCTTGTGCTTGCAAGTCAAGTGCTTTAATTGCTGTGCCATTCCTCCAGCCCCTTCCTCACATCCTTCATCCACAGCACTTTATTGTGACAGCTTGAATGCCAAAGCACATGTTAGGATTTGTGTTAAACCACACATTAAAGAGATTTTTTGAATATATATATAAAATAAGGGTCTGGGGCCTAGCTCAGCAGTTAAAGTACTTGTCTTGCATGCACAGGCCCTGAGGTCGATTCCCCAGCACCACATAAACTGGATATGGTGGTGCACATCTGTAATCCCAGAACTTGGGAGACTGAGGTAGGAGACTGCTGTGAATTCGAGGCTAGTATTGGCTACATAGTGAGTTCAGGACCAGCCTGGACTACAGAGAGATACCCTGTCTCAAAGGAAAAAAAGAAGAAAGAGAAAAAGAAAGGAAGGAAGAAAATAATTTGTAGAAAATTCTACCTGTCAAATAGTATACAAACTTCCAGACTGAAAGGCTTGTTTCCAGATTAAAATGACATCTGAATGCCAACATTCTTTAAAAAAAAAAAAAAAAAAAAAGGCAGAGGAAGTGGAGATTCAAAAAAGAAAAAAGAAAACCCATTCAAGACCATAATGTGAGATGTCGTCATACTATGATAAGGAGATCCTGAAGGATTACAGAGAGAAACAAAAAGCTCACACAGGAAGGAACAGAGTGGCAATGGCGTAACCCTTCACAGCTCCACTGGAACATGCCTGACAATACAGTAATGGCTTCATTCTTTGGAAAAATAATCATCCATCTAGAATATTTCCAGCCAAAGTATTAATCATGAAGGCATCAGGAAAACATTTCTAGAGGTCATGTAGCAGCGTTCCTTTGTAACCTCCCTGTGTCCACGGCACTCCGCCGTAATGACTGCTGGTCTTGGCGATTTCTTCCCCCTCTTAAACCATGCCAGCTAGCCCCATGGCTTGTTTTGACCAACAAAACACATGTCACGTTGTATGAGTTCTGCAGCTTTAAGGGAACTCAAACTGTCGCCTTTCCCCTTCTTGGAACCTTCAGCCTGCCATGCTGTGAGAAGCCTGGGCATATCTGCTGGGAGACAGGATGCCGTGAGAGCTGTCTAAAACCAGTACAGCCAGACACAACGCTCTCCATAAAAATTTTATTTTTTTGAGACAGGGTCTCGCTCTGTAGCCCAGGTTGGCCTTGGACTCACGGCAATCCTCCTGTCTCAGCCTTCCGAGTGCTGGGATTACAGGCATGCACTACCACGCCCAGTTTATGTGGTGCTAGGGAATCAAACTCGAGTACTTAGTGCTTGCCTAAGCGCTTGCTGGGCAAGCGCTTTAACCACTGAGCCATTCCTCCAGCCCCCACAGTAAAAATTTTAGAGCAAACTAATACTATTTGCTATCTTTTTTTAAACTTAGAATTATTTATATATTCAGGGTGTGAGATTTTGAGATTCTCTTTTGTTTTTCAAATATTTTCTCTCCAAGATAACTTTTTAAAAATCCAAAATATTGGGCTGATTTTCCACTTGTTCTGATTCGAGGTGCTTCTCATCCTGCTTTCTCTCGGAAGAACATGGTTCTAAATGACTCACTTTTCCTTTTGCAGGCTGGTGGAGGATCACTGAGCAGCCAGCACACAAACCTACTGCGTGTGCCTGTGACTTCCCTGTGTCCTGGCACTGCCCATCCCCGGCACAGGAAGCACCTGGGGACCTGGCTCCCGTCCATCCGGTGTGTCTTCTCCTCTTTCCTGGAGGGGGGTGAAGGACAGCCTCTGCCACAGCTTTCTCAGACGGAGATCGTCGCTGCTGGGATGCACGGCCTGTCTTGTTTTTGTGTCTCTTAAGATACAGAAGTTTTGTTTTTTATTCTTAGGTAGTCACATCTGTTAATAATTTCCTTTATGACCCTGAGGTTTTGTTTCTTTTCCACTTGAAAACCTACATTGATCTTTTTTTCTTCAAAAAGAAAAAGTAACACTATAAGCAAGTAGTTAGTGTACTATGGTGGTGGATGTCAGAATGGAGAACTGGGCCTAACGTGGTGTCGGCCTGGAGGGAAGGGAGGCTGGGCAGGAGCCGCTGGCCGCCTGTCTCCAGAACTGTCCCTCACATTCCAACCTGGACGCAGCAGCAGCACCAAGTTCCTTGAACCTGACTGCTCACTAGCCTGCCTTCCACCCATGTCATGGGCTCCGGCATAATAAAGGCTGCTCCTACTCCTCCTCCAAGAGCGCTGCTTGGCTTCTTGCCTGGTCAGTTTCTGCGACACATCACTGCCGGCCTCAGTGACCCGACAACTTCATGGATATCCCGCTTCCCCCTATATACTCGGGTATCTAGTGCTGTGAAATAAACCAAATCAAGTTGTATTAGTTCAAGTTCTTAGGAAAACAGAACAGAATATGTGTGGACTTACTAGGTAAGCTTACAGTCAGAGTCCATAACAGCACCTGCTAGCATCAGAGGAGACAGTCCAAAATGGCCACCTACACATGTGAGAGTCAGTCAGCAGCTGCTCCGGTAAGAAGGGAAACCGCAGAGCATGAGCACCAAGGATGCAGCACCAATCTGAGATGGCGGCCACAGACCAAGAGGCTGGGGACGCGACACCCAGCCGACGCATTGCAAAGGCCCACAGCTAGCTTCAGAAGGGCCAGTCCAGTCTGCCCTGGAGATCAACGTCCAGCAACGAACCGTTTCTTTTCCCGCCCCTTTTTATTCTATTCTGTTCAAGTCAAAAGGCCTGATGCGCCTAACGTCTGGCATGGGACTTCCTTTTGTCTGCTGGCCTACACATCGGTCATCCACGAATTCACCCACAACTCTCCCTTAATAACCAGTTAGGAGTCCCTTCGCCCATTCAAGGTCGCAGAGCATGACTAATGGTCATGCATTTCTTCCATCTCACAATACTGTGTTTTCCTGGGCTGGGGAGAGTGGTTCCTCTGCTCATGTGACACTGCTGGACTGTGGACACCCATGGGCTTGACAGGCAGAATGTCCATGGTGGCTCCCTCAGCTGGCTGGCAGTTGACACCGGCAGCTGGGAGAGATGCCATCTGGACTGTGGGTCTCAGCTCTCCTCTGGGTCCTCCTAGCCTAGGCCTGGAGCTGGTAGTCTTCAGCCTGAGCTCACTGGTCCCAGAATATCCTTCTACGACCCCTCAAGGTCAGAGCAGGCACAGAACTGAGGAGAAATCACTGGGGGTCATCTTTGGTAGACAGCCTAACATTCAGTCAATGTTCACGTCCACAGAGATCTTTAAAAACACAAAGCTACGGGCCGAAATCCACCATGGCATCATTGTGCTAGTGTATGTGACATCATGCCCCTGCCTTACCCGGTCTTGCCCCGCTGCCCTCGTACCCCTGCAGTCCTCCTTGTCTCACAGCCCACTGGCCCCAGGGCTTTGCGCCTGCTCTTTCGTGTCCTACATGTTTTCTTGGCCTTCAGTTGGCTGCATGTGCTTCCCTGTTTTCCAACTTGGACACCTGACATTTTTTACCCCCTTCGTTAGCCTCCTTTAATAGAATGTTAAGGTCTTTGCTGGGGACACCTTCTTTTGTCTCACACTGACTCCTAACACCTAGAATGGCATTGGTTACAGGAATGGCATAACCGTAAGTATATGGTGGCTAATTGAATTTATTCCCCTAAATCTTGGGCATGAGCTGCTTTGGGAGATACACACATTAATGTTAAAACAGGAAAAAGCGCAGGGGCTGGAGGAATATCACAGCAGTGAGAGGGCTTGCCAAGCAAGTGTAAGGCCTTGAGTTTGATTCCCTGGCACTGTGTAAACTGGGCATGGTGGCGCACACCTGTAATCCCAGTACTAGGGAGGCTGAGGCAGGAGGACTGCTGTGAGTTCAAGGTCAGGCTGACCTATACAGTGAGTTTAGGACCAGCCTGGACTACAAAGTGAAACCCTATCTCAAAAAAAAAAAAAAAAAAAAAAAAGCAGGCATAACTGCAGCAGCCATTAGCAGGCAGCTCCACAGGGGTATATTTCTACATTTTTAACAAAAGCTGACAGCTGTCTGCTGGGTGAACACAGGCAGCTGCCACAGCAAGCCCAGCCTCTGCTGGGTCCCTAACCAAGCTGACATATGCCGGGAACTTGGGGAACTTGGATAAACTTATCACATCTCTGGGCAGAAGCCAGGAGACTGCTGCCCTTGGCATTTTACCTTTAATCCATTTTTCATGTCAGCTGTCCTTCACTAATTCACTGAATTTAATTAAAGGTCTGAATGAGAATCTCTATAGTGACTTCTTGATGGTTCCTGAAGAAAAGAGTTTAGTCAAAGGTTGCCAACCAAAGTGAACCTGTATTTACTTAAGACATGTGAAGGGCAGGATTTTTACACACTGGCCCCCATGTCAAAGACAAAACTAAATCTAAGATTAACAAAGGCTTTTTATCTGTACGCCTGCGGTGAGGGAAGTCCTTTCAGCCGCCTTTGTTCCAGGGGGAGTTCAAAGGTGCCCGAGACTGTTCAACAGAATATAAAAGGGAACACTGACCAGGGGGCTCATGGGTGAATCTTTGTTAGGAAGGGATCTGTGGAGTGAGGAAGAGACTAACTGGTCTTCGCGTACACCTGGCCACCCTTTACCAGCATCAAGGGGCAAGTAAGCTGTTTGGAGCATTGCAAAAAAAGGGAAAGGGTGGAGAGTTTTTGTGGGTAGCCATTTCCTGGAACAAGTCGGGGTCCACGGGCTTTTTTTTCAAACTTCCATCGTGGTTTTCACAGGGTAGGATGGGGCGGTGGGGGAATGTTGTTGCCGTGGCTGAAAGCTTCTCATACGAATCATCAAATTTCAAACAAATTTTTAGAGCTGGAAGGTATCACAAAGTTCACTGGCCACTGTGACCATGGGGTCTCCATTTCCACCGCAGGTCCAGTTAACAAACAGAAAAACCCACACAGCATAATTTGGTTTCTAAGCCTTAGCAGAGAAAGCCGAACTAGAAAAAAAAAAAAAAAAAAACTCTGAATCCTAGGGCATTGAATACAACCATGCATCTCAAAAAATAAAAAATGAAAACGTGGTCAGTTAGCAGCATAAAGGATTCCCATCTGCCCCACCGTTCCTACCCCTGGGGGATGCGTCTTGACTGGTCCAGGCCAGCCTGGTCTCTACTGACTGAACTCAGGCCAGTGAACATGAGGGAAGACGGGAGCACAGAAGGGTCTCTTAGGCCATTTTGTGCTGCTTTAAGAGAATACCGCCAACTGGGTAATTTATAATGAGCATAAATTTACCTCTCGGTTCTGGAGACTGACAATCCAAGGTCAAGGTGCCGAAGCCGTCCAGCAAGGATGTTCCAGCTGTGCACCCTGTGAAGGCGAAAGGGCACTGATAGGCGAGGGAAAATTCAGAACTCATCCTTTGGCGAGAAATCCAGGGCAACAGCCACAAGCCCAGCACCATAAAAATGGCATTAATCTGGCAACACTCAGACACCTTCCTTCAGACCAGACCCCTTCCTCCCAGCATGGCCACATTGAGGACCAAGTGTCCTACACAAACTTTGGGGGATACAAGCCGCCACAGAGGGCTTTTGGAAGATGAAAGATTCTTCGTTTCTTTAGGAGGTCATAGAAATGACAGCCCATTTTCTGCCATGGCACAGTGTGTTTTTAATACAAGGTGGGAAACCCCTCTGGCCTAACAACCTGGCAACCCAAGTCAAAAAAGTCATTAAATCTCTTTTGGCCCTGTAATTTCACATCTAGTCTTTATCCTAGAAAAGGGCAATACGTTCAAAGATGGACTGGCTTTTTGTTTCCATAAGAACAATCACCTCGAAATAACCAAAGTGTTACTACCTGACGGTGGGTGTCAGTGAACACTGGAGTGCATTCTGAGTAGGTCTATCCTGCCCCTGAGGACTGCACATAGCTCACCCTGTAGGTCCTCTCCACCTTTAACTGCCAGTAAGTTACTTTACAGCTAGATGCTGAGGGAAGCCAGGAACGCAGATGGTTCTCTCCACAGAGACGCAACTGTGACCATGGAATACAAGTGACCACTGTGATGGTTACTGACCACTTTTGCATGTCACACAAATTAATTTCAGCTCTCCTTCTGGGCTTATTACTCTTTTTTTGCTCTTAGAATTCTCCCATGAACCAACGAAGACCTTATTGCTTCTGTCATTGTATTAGGTAAGAGAATCTCTAACTTGTTCATTTTATATTTATGTGAAACATTATTTTACTTTCTAAGCAGTTTTCCTTTAACAAGGTAAATACATTTGAGTATATTCGTGTGACACAGACTACATAACCATATGCACACATACTCCTGATAAAACATTTAAGTTGTAGGAAAAAAGAGAAAAATGCAAGATTTGTGCTATACTGTGATTAAAAGTGAAAATTTTAAGTGCCCAGGGTAAAAATTAGATAGAAAAAAAAATTAAAAGCTGAATCTGGGGGTTGGAGAGTAAGTGCCCAGAGATTAAAGCACTTGCTTACCCAGTGCAAGACCTAGGTCTGATTCTCCAGCACCACATGCACTGAACTTGGTGATGCACACCAGTCATCACAGGGAGGCTGAAGCAGGGGGATTGCCATGTGTTGAGGCCAGCCTGGTCTCCAGTGCTAGAGACACTGTTGCTTTGTTCCCCATCTTTCACCCATCTCCCGTATCCAGGTCTCAAAAGGAGAAAGAGAAAGACGTTAAGATTTGTCTTGGTGGGTTTCTCGTGCAGATTAAAAAATTCCTATGGTGTTTTTAAAAAAGTGGCCCTGGGCCAGTTTGAAACCCAATGCGTTGCATTCTTAACCAGTTCTTTCCACATCCAAGCCTCTCTCACCCTGGTGATTACACGGGCTCTACTCAGATAATCCAAGATAATCTCTTCATCTCTGAGTTCTCAATTGTATCTGCAGTCAGTCCTGGAGATTAGGATGTGGGGCCAAGGAGCCAGGGTTCTGCCTGTCCCGGGGTGCAGTCCAATCCGGAGTTTGAGTTTCCAAGTTCAGTGAGAACCAACCGATTTCCTGTAGGCCTGAATGTCACAGTGACCCCCAAGTGCCAGAGGACCCCACTTAAGCTCTAGAATAGGCAACGTTTATCTGTGATGGGGGGGAAAAAAACCAAAGCAATTGCTGCCCATGGAGGTGGGGGTGGAACTGGGAGAAGGAATGGTGACATTTCCGGGGACGATGGTGATGTTCTACAAAAGGGAAAACCAACACTGCACTCTGGCACAGGGCACGTAGTGATGCCTGTCATTTATGATGGAAAGTGACAAAGACTGACGGAGAGCCAATACGTATCCATCTACGTGTGCCACAGATACATCTTAATTACTCGAGCAATCTAAACCGAAAATTAATAAAGGGAGTAATTCAGAAAATCATGAATCAACTCTGTGAATAAAACCATTTAAAAATCAATGGCTCCCCAACAGCAGTTCTGAAAGGTGCCTCTCAAGGTGTGGGAACAATGTGGGGGTGCCCACGGCTCAGACGGGAGGACATCACTGGCACAAACAGGACTGGCAGAGACCAGGAAAGGTGCTGCAGCCATGTAGCCTGTCTCCACATCAAGACTTTACACACCAAATGCCACGCAGGAGCAATCTAAGGCCAAAATCTTCCCTCCGATCCTTTCAGTTTGCACGCTGTATTTCTCCAACCGAACTGTGACTTCTCTCTTGAAAATCAACTGTACATTCCCCCTTCTCTGTAACCCAAGGACCCAGCACAGTGCTCCGCCCAGGTCGCATACTTAAGGAACATGTGATGCAGGGAGGGGGGACTCCTAACTACCCCAGCTTAACCTCCGAGGGCTCCTTTGAACTGCAGCCAGCCATTTTTCTTCCTCACCCACCCCAGGTGGCCAATGGGGAAAGATGCAGCTTGCCGAGATTCAACCTTAAACAGTCAATCTCCACAGCCACCCACCCCCCTCACCAAATGGCAGGGGAGGCACGTGAAAGTAACCACAATGACTCAGAACTGAGAAAAGCCAGCATAAAGCACTTTTATTGCAATAATAAAACTTGAAACTCGTATGTGGTGCAGGGGTGGGGGGTAGGACTGGGAACAAAGCAACAATGTCTCACCAAGTCACTACACAAGACGGCAAGGGGTGAGAAGGGACCGAGGGAAGAAAAGCCAAGGAACTCTGAGATCAGCAGAGGCCAAGCATCAAAAACAGGAGATGCTGAGGCTGTGATGACCAGCATCTTCTCTTAAGAGAACACTCAAGGATTTGTCATGATGGCTGGGCTTTCACTGGGTGGTAAGTCTACAAACAGCACCTTCAATTTAAACTTTCAATTAAAGTTCTCAAAATTTAGGAAGTGGAGCTTTCATAGTTATGATTTTACAAAAGTCCTGAAAACCCATTAGAAAAACCACAGAATGGAAAAAAAAAAAAAAAAAGAAAAAAAAAAACAAAGCCAGGTCACGAGGAAGGCTTCAGAGGTCCCTGCTGGCCCAGGGACAGATACCTGTAGTGTCCAACATCGCAGTGAAATTATCTGCTTTCAAAAAGGCAGAGGGTTTCCGGGGTGGTGAGTGGGGCTAGCAGAGCAGAGGCAAAGGCTCTTCCCCTCCCGTTGTAGTTTTGGGTAGGGCCTTTAATTTAACCCATGGACGTCTGACACTGGAGAGAAATTCCGCCCTCAACAGTGTCTCAAATCTGCTACGGCTTTGCAGCGCAGCAGCAAGAATGTTTAATATATAATAGATAAAAATTTCATCCAAAAATAAAATAAAATAAAGATTCTTGCAAACCCAACCCCCCAACACCAATTTCTAGTCTAACGTTAACCCATCACTTGTGCTGTTAATACTTGACAACATACTTAATTGGAAACTAGATCCAAAAGACTGAAACCGGATCTTCACCCCAAAACGAAAAAATAAGATGAGTAATTGAGGTGTATGGCATATAGTTCAGGTAAACACACATACAAGGAGAAAGGGAAGAGAAAAGGGGGGTGTCAGAAGCAAAGCGGAGTGACAGAACACATTCAGTCGGGCGGATGTTTATATAAAGAGTAGTGGGACATCAGGAAGAGCTCCGTGTGGACTTATGTGCACGCAACTGGAGGCACAGGATCCCTCCATGGCAGATCTGTGGGGCGAGAGACAATCTGTGAGTTCCTGTGACTCCCGTTCTTTGCGAGGACAGCCGCAATGCCACCTGCCATGCCAAGTCCTGTCCCAGCCGTGAGAGGCCTCTGTGGACCACACCACCACTGTCCTAGCTGGAAAGGACCAGGCGGGCTGGTGTTGGGTTCCCAAGCGGACTGACTTCTTCCTGTGTGGACTGGTCCCCGTGTTTTGTTTTGCTGTTTGTCCTTACATGCAGCTTGCTGAAGACAACGAGAACCCAGAACCACGCTGCAGACAGCGTGGGTTCCCCTGGCCACCATCACCTGATATCTGCCTTGGCTACACACAGGAATCACCTGGGGGCTCGAAAAAAAATCTTAACACCTGAACCCGACCCCCAGTGCTTATGTAGGGGAGGCTTTAAAAGTTTCCCAGGTTTTCAGTGTGCAGTTCAAACAGAACCAGACCACAATCGTTATTTTCATAGTGAGCAGGCCAGAAAACATTTCCCATATTCACTCATTCACTCCTGCAATGCTCTGGGTTGTTCTCAGGAGGGCTTTCTTTCCCAATGTTCATAAGAAGCTTTGAAATGTTCCTGGGCTGAGGCGAGGGAAGGCCAGGTCAGGGTGGCCTGCACCCCTCTCTCTCCCCCTCCCCTATCCCAGCAGGTTTACTGAGTTCTGCCCAAGCAGGGTACTCCAAGGCTCCCGTGGAGGCTTCTATGTTCCAACAACCCGGCTCTCTAAGAGGAAAGGGCCTCTGGAAGAGTCCAAGATCCCCCTCGGGAGGAGCAACACGCAAAGAAGCCAGTCAACAAACAGGGCGAGGCGCTCTCACCTCAATGTGCGCAACTGCATCTCAGGCTACTGAGAGAGAAGATCTCTAAAGATGAAAGAGCCTCTCATTTTAAGAAGCCTGGAGCAAGGCAAGCTACCGCCACCAGGCCTGATGCCACGTGCTGGGCTTCTGCACACACACACCCTCCCCCGGCCCCTGGCTACGGTTGCTGGTTCCACGGACTGGTGGGAAGCAAACAGAAAGGTCTGGCCAGATGGAAGCCGATGGCAGCATTCAGGCGTCTCATTATCTGCAGGACAAGGGACGCCCCACCAGGCACCCAGAATGGTTCCTGAGACCTGAGGACAGAGGCGGGAGTAACAGTGGCTCTGCGCTGGATGTGGCCTTAGGAAGGCCTGTCTTCCGGCCTCGACCTCCTCACCTGCTGTCCAGTAAGGCGACTCAGCTCCCTAAGGCCCCTTCCTAGCACTTAGTGACTTCTAGTTGACAAGCATCCTGAGGTCTCATCTCTCCACTCTCTTCACTGATAACAGGCCGACCTTCTGTGTCCTGGGCTTGCTTTCTAAGGCAGGTTAACTAAGGCAGCTGTACCCGATCTCACCCACCAGGCAGGAATCCCAAACTTCGCCGCTGAGAGAGCCGTGTAAGCCACACGTCATGTTCACATCAGAGGTGCTGTGCTTAGGAGCTTCTAGAAACAGGATGGGGCAGAGTCCCTGACAATCTTACTTCTAGGTTTTGATTTTACTGTTGCTGCTTTGAGCAAGGTCTTGTTCTGCAGTCTAGGCTACTCCTAAACTCCCTATGGAGCCCAGGTTGGCCTCACACTCACAGCAATGCTCCTGAGTGCTGGGATTACACACCTATGCCACAATGCTCAGCTCGACAGTCTTGTTTCTAAAGAATTAAAATGCTGACCCATTTGGCTTGCATTTCCACAGCCCACAGCTCAGTTTTAGCTAATAAGCTATACATAAAAACACTTTGTTTCAACAGCTGCTCCCCCTGGAATTCACTGGAGAGCATATGTCAACCTTCCCTTTGGGTGACCAACTTTTACATTTTAGGTGTCCATTATGTAACACTGGAAGGACATGCTACGAGGGACGGATGTAGAAAAACACATCTTTCCTCCACCCACCGAACACAGGGCGTAAAGGAGCAGCACAGACAGCTAAAGGCCTTCTCAGCACAGTTTCCTTACCCAAGAACAGGGAGCTAAGGGAGGAGGCGACTCCTGTCATTCCAGTTTTAGAAGCTCCACATCGAAGATGAGAGTGGCGTTTGGTGGGATGATGCCTGGGTGCCCAGTGGAACCGTAGGCATAGTCTGGAGAGATAGTCAGTTTGGCTCTCTGGCCCACACTCATCTGTGAAAAGAAGAAAGAAATATTCTGCTTGACATATTCCATGTCTCTGCTAAACCAGATGCTCACCTGGATGCTCCCTGGCCTGGACAGTGCAGGCTAGGACACGTTAGTGACTTGGCAGCTCACAGGCCGCAGGCCCCACTACTACTGTGAAGGACTAGAAGGGTTGGCAATCTGATCCAAGGGTCCTAACGCAGCTGAAAACTCCCCTTGGCTCCCTGAAGGTCAGGCCCTCAACCTTTCTAGCAAGGCTTTAATGCTGCACACTAGGCAGGTAAAACCAGAAATCTCCTCACCCATTCCTTCAGTCTATCACTCAGAGGACATGTGATCAAATGGCATCTATGATCTCCTTGTAAGGGCTAAAGTCACCAATGAGTCTTCATGGGGAAATGGCTCCAGGACACTGAAGGTACCAAAACCCTGCAGATGCTCAAGTTCCTTTTATAGAGTGTTCAGAGTATTTATAGATAACCTGTATTCATCCTCCAAGATACTTTAACTCATCTCCATACTTCACATAATGCCTAATACAAGGCAAATGCTAGGTGAAAAGCTTCTGTACACGTCCAACACAAATACAACTTTGTTTTCCCAGAGTATTTTTGATATACATTGGTTGAGTTCATAGACGTGGAAACAAAACACATAGGGCCGGTGACACTTTGATCAACTCTCTGCTTAGAAACAAAATATTCTACACAGATAAAGTAATATTTTAGGATAATCTATTTTTTGTACTCTCTCTATATATACTCTTATAATTATATGGAGAAACTTCAAAATAGACACTATGAGTTTCTGTAGTATGAAAACAGCATGTACAGCACATATCTACTACCTGTGTGCACCCACTGTATACACAGAGAAGAGCTTTCCAAGGAAACCATTAATTCCAGCATTTTTCTACAGGGAGACCTGAGTATGAAAGTGACCAAAGTGAGGAAAAATTTTCACTTGAAAAATCAGTGGTTTTTTTTTTTCAGTTTCTAATCAAATACACAAATAAATGTAAATATTTATTTTCTCAACACTGAGCGAGTTTTCTGCTATATTTCCTTGCTTTACTGATTTTACTTTTAGTCTCCGTGTGAGTTTCTGGCCCTCTGACCCAGCATGAGAGATGGTGCCTAAAAAGGAAGCCATAAGATAAAATAAAGTTTCCAATGCAACTCAGAATCCAAATTTCCCACAGCTCCTCTGAGAAAATGGGACACGTTAGACCAAGGTATAAAGACAGTTAAAAGCTTAGGGCTTTAACTAATAAAATTCAAAACAATTCTACCCTTCAGCTCAGAAATTCCACTTCTAGAAAAGTCTGCTAAAAACCAAACTACCCGCGACCGGGGGTGTGTTCAGTGTTTAGAATGTTTGTGTAATAGGCACAAGGCCCTGAGTTTGATTCCTCAGTATCATATAAACGATGTGTGGTGCTCACCTATAATTCCAGCAATCAAGAGGCTGAGGCAGGAAGATTGCTGTAAGTCAGAGGCCAGCCTGGGCTACATGTGAGCTCAGGAACAGTATGGACTAAAGTGTGAGACCCTGTCTTTAAAAAAGGTGAATAAATAATGAATTAATAAAAGTCCATTACAGGGGATTGGTTTCACTGGCAGGTCTACATGATGGACTGGCCATTATAAAGAAAATAGCTGCTTTTAATGTACCAACATGGAAAGATGTCCAAGACATATCGTTAGATGAAAAAAGAAGCTGCCAAAGCAGTATCTGTAGCAAGATTTCATGCCCAGGAACATTCGTAAACCAATAGTGAAAATATCAAAAGATAAAAGAGCACAAGACAATCTTTTCTTCTTCCTATGCCTTTAACTCATCTGCTGAAGAAATATCCTATAGAGGAACTTTCAAAAGATTACAGGACCTGGGGGAAGGGAGGGTATAGTAGCTTAGTGGTTAAACCATTTGCCTAGCAAGGGCCAGGCCCAGGTTTGATTCCCCAGAAACATATAAAGCCAGGTGTGGGATGCATAACTGTAATCCTAGGCAGGAGGACTGTCATGAGTTCAAGGCTCGTCTAGGCTACACGGAGTTCAGGACCAGAATGGACTACAGAGCAAGACTCTGTCTCAAAAAAGTTCTATGTAGTTCTCAAACTTCCCCCTATTTTCAACGTGACAGAACTATGACTGACTCTAAAGTTCTAAGAGACACGTGGGCATCACTGCCCAGTCCTGCCATGATTTGTAAGCCTGGGGTGTGAAGCAGGTTGGTAATGTCTCAATAGTAATTATAGCACTTGGGATATACAACACAGTCATCGGCCCAATGCTGAAATGGTCACAGAAGATGTGTTATGGAGTAGACAATGGCTGGCATGGGAGACAGGGAGTGGCTTACAGATCCAAGAGCTGGCCAGGCCACGGGGGACAGAGGCAAAGACTGTGGCTGGCAAGGTTTCCCAAGGGAAGGAAACCACAAAGGGCTTCTTGCCCAGCACTGCCAGTCCTCTGCCCTCTGCAGGAACAGAGACCTAGACACCTGGGAGCGGGAGACTTAAGTTACGAAGTTTATCTGGAAATAAATCAGTAATATTTAAATAGAGAGAGCAATGTGCACTCAGGAAAAGTGACATCTTTGTTTTCATCTTGGTTTAATTTCTAATTCTAGGGAAACAGAACTAACTCATGTCCATCATTCAGAGCCCAACTACAAAGCCCCCTGGGTTTCAGCCTACTGTAAACATCTCTTTACCTGGGTAGAGCCAAGAAAAAACTTCCTTAGCTTTATGGAAAAACAGAATCTAACTGAAATGAGGCAACTCTGGGTCCCCCGCTGTCTGCTGGAGTGTATGTCACACATAACATTGGCCGAACAAAAGCTGTTCCCACAATGGGGAGGGAACTGATAAGGAAACACTCCAGACAGACAGAACTACTTCCTCCACGAGTGTGTCCTCTCATAAGCAATCTGACACCATGTGGTCAGTAATAAGATAAACACAAATGAAGACTATGCAATACGTTCTTCATTTCATCCCACCATCTCAAGGCTGGAACTCACCACCACACTGCGCGGGAAGGGCTGGCTGAAGGAGCCAGCACCTTCCCAGCCTGCTAGTGGCTGCTCAAAGTCTGTAATCCTAGCAAGGCCGCTTGGCAAGACTTGCTACAGTGCAGTGCACACAGCCTGTGAGCCAGTCAACCCCACTTAGGAGAATCCGCCCCACAGCAACACTGGTACACGTGACATTAAGAGCCACCATTAGCGCTCTGTTACATGTATTATGTCAGGGGTACCACGCAGCTGCACTCCTCTCTTATTCTGGAATGGAGTGTCAAGAATAGATTAAGTTAAAAAGCAAAGTACAGAATAACATGCACGTGTGTAATGGTAAGAAAAGTACAGGTGTGTGTCTGTGTGTGCTTAAAGAAACTAGCGTAAGACACATTAACAGTTGTATTTGTGGGGTAATTACACAGACAGGGTGGGAGGAGAGTGAGACTTTTTACTTATACCTTTTTTGATTTTTGAACCATATGAATATTTTACCTATAAAAATAACTGAACAAGTAGATTAGGACACCAAACAAATGAGAGCATACCTGGGCCACCCCTTCTTCCCAGCCTCGGATCACCTCCTGCTTTCCTAGCGTAAACTTAAAGGGCTTGTTTCTGTCCCGGGAGGAATCAAATTTCTTTCCATCTTCAAGCATCCCTGCGAAAAAGGGCACATGTAACATGAGCAGCCAGAAAAACATGAGGCAGGTCAGAAACCAGCAATGAAGATGCCACATCACAGATGCCAGCACTAACAGGCCCAAGGGGGTTCCAGGCCAAGGAGGAAGTGTGGCACCTGGGGAGGGTTTCTTGTGACCTCACTGGACAGCTGCAGAGCTGGGGCAGTCCTTGATGCCAAGCAGTAAGTGAATCACCAAAGGACCTACCTCCAGGAGATGGTAGAGGTCTACACCTGGTTCTAGAGGTGCGGGGGACAAACCCCCAACACCTACAGATTTCCGGACAAAGAGCAACTGCAGTCCCTTTGCATTCACACCATACCTTATAGTGTGAGAATCATATTCATCTCCCAGTTTTCCCATCTCCTCTGTCTGTCTACCTACCATCACCTACAACTTGAGACAAGGTCTTGCTCTGTAGCCCAGGCTGGTCCTGAACTCATTATGTAGCCCAGGCTAACCTCAAACTCATAGCAATCCTCCTGCCTCAGCCTCCCTAGTGCTGGGATTACAGGTGTGTGTCACCACGCCCAACTTATGTAGTGCTGGGGAATCGAACTCAGGGCCTCAAATGTTCTACCTGCTGTGCTATTCTTCTAGCCACCCCCCACCCCCGCCAATCACCTTTTATGAATAGCATGCACACATATTTACCACTTGGCTGAGGCAAAATCCCCTCAACCCAGCCCAATGGTTCCCCTGTGTTTCACTGAATGTGACCCTGACCCACACATGCTGCTGCTCTTCTGGCTGGGTCACTGCTTGATTGTCCCAATGGGAGGACCCAGAACTCAGCACCCAGAACTCAGTGTTTGGTGCCAAGGGTCTTATGTCAATAAGGAACATGGGCACAAGCTGACTCTCCTGAGCTGTCATATTCTTCCTGGGGAAAGAAAAAAACCAACCTGGGCCAAACCAGAGAAATGACAGAACCTGTGCAGTGTTTACCTCATGTACTTCATTCAATAGTGACCCAGCCCTCAGAAACTCGTCTCCCCCACAAAAACGCATTCGGTCCTCTTCATAGCTCTGGCCCATTTCACAGAGTAGAAGCAGAAGCACAGAGAAGTGAAGTAATTTACGACCATGGGTAAAGTCAGACTATCAGTTCAAATGCTATGTTCTTTTTCCTGTACTTGTTTTCCAGGAGTCAGACAAACGACAATGGCATCCTCCAAGAAGAGGGGGAACTCCAGAGATGGCGATCCCAGACAGTGAGCACCATGAGAAAGAGGAAAGAGCATCTGTGATAGACATCTGCAGCTCTCTTTTCAAAAAAACACCACTAGCACTGGGTTCTCCGGAAGCCAGTGTCAGCCAATCGTGATAGCTGACACTGGGTTCCTGGAAACTTTCATACCACAATCCCAGACTGGAAGGGACCAACCTGCTGTTGATGTTTACCTGACACAAAACTGATTTTATCTGAGGGTGGGCACCCTCCAGGGTGAGGCATCATGTAGAAGACCCACCAAGACAGAATTCTGCTGAGTGGATGTGTATGTGCATGTGTGCATGCATGCATGTGTCTCCTGGGGAGGAGGGAAATCTTGAGAAAATCCCAACCACATAAAACAATGTCAACACTTGTACTAGACAGAGAAGCAGAAAGGAATTAAGCGCATTACCACAGCCGCCAGTCTACGGCCTTCAACAACAGAAAATGAGGGTAGGGATGGCGGTGGGATGTGTCTTGAGAAGGCAGGAAGGAGGGGGAGGTGGATGTCCTGGGGAAAATGGGCACAGACACTGCCTGAAGCCTGCAGCTAAGACAAGAGGGAGGCAGAGGGCAGAGCCTATTCCTGCTCCCAGTCCCTGTCCCTCACTGGTGCCCCAGAAATGATGAGCGGGGGTATACATTTAGTCAGAACACAATCACCACGTGATGAAAGATACTATAACTGGCAGGACTTGAAGAATACTCTTCTAGAAATAAGTGGAAGAGAAACACCTCCACACTTCACAGTCATCAGTGTATATATGCCCCTTGCGAGCTCTGCTTCATACACTGAATCTAGCCTAGCTGAGGCCTGAGTTAAGGGCAGGAGAGGGAGATGAGAAGTGCTGGTTCCCGCTTATCTCCTGAGACTGCTTGCAACAGATTAAAGAAATCAACTTCAAGGTTCTGTAACTCACCCAAGGTCAGAGGCAGTGAACAGTGGGGCCTGCCTTTAGCAAAAAGCTTTATTCAGCCCAACAAGGTCTGTGACCCATGAAGGAGACCAATAACCAGAAACTGTCTGTCCTGGTCTATGTCCTTTTGAACAGATCTGGGAGTCAGGGCCCAGGGCTTTCTCTGGTAACCATGGTGCTCAGAGTAACGGGTAAGGAAATACCCTAGAAAAGGGCCTGGGACTGAAGGGTGGTCCCCGACATCTAGGCCTACAGAGTTCAGCTGGACAAAACCCAGACAGAGAAATATATCTGGGTGCTGGTGACTAGGTCAGCAGTTGCAGCACTTGCTGAACAAGCACACGGCCCTGGGTTTATTTCCTAGCACCACATAAGCTGGTGTTGGTGGTGTACACGTGTAATCCCAGTACCTGAGAGGCTCAGGCAATAAGACTGCCTTCAGTTCAAGGCCAGCCTGAGCTACTCAAGTCAGTTCAAGACCAGCCTGGATACATAGCAAGATTATGACCCCTGCTGAAAGTCTGCTTTGCCCTCAACTGGGTTTTCTGTTACTTGTAGCAGGAGGCAATCTAACTAATATGAGATGACCTTTACTTGATTTATTCAGCATATCTAAAGTAGCGCTGCCAGGAGAGGAGTAACAAAGAAATGGAACTCAATACCCCAAACCGCAAAGTGCTATTGCTAATCTTGAAAGCCAGACCTGCATTTATGTAAGGACCCAGAAACACATCCACATTTTATGTGTTTATAAACAAAACAAAATTTGTAAGTTAACAGATGCTACATTATATACTAAGGGGTTGTAACCTACAGCGTAAAAAATACAGTATACCAACACAAGAATTATCCCATTTCCTGCCAAATCTGACTATGGCTCTAACCTGGGCAAGATCATATTTTGGTTACAATGATAAAAAAATCACGAGGTACTGAGACAAATTCCGTACACTCTCTTGTTCCCCATGCAGTGCTGCGCACAGATGTTAACAGGCACTGACACTGCTCCACCGGGTTGCTTAGAGGACCTCACCGGCAGGAGGCAGGCAAGGGGGGGGGGGGCGGACGACGACGACGACGACGACACACACAAAGCAGCCTCTACTTGCTGCCAAGCCACCCTGGAGCTGTGGATGCTCTACAGGCAGGTCGCAAGGATGTCTGACCCCTGCTTTCCGGAGTTGATGCGGGTACTGAGTGGCCAAGTTTTCCCTACATCTCAGGAAAGTAGTGTTGAAAAGCAGCACGATGTAAGAGAAACTGTCACACTGAAACAGGCGAGGACTTCTATTCTCAGCCAAGGGAGTGAAGATGGATCAGATTTCTGAAATAGCCAAAAAATAAATGCCCTCTAAAACCTCCCCCAAAATTAAACAAAGCATAGCTACAACAATGGTTTTTAAGATCCTAAAGGCCTGTGTGAAGGCCAGCAGTCCTGGGGAGGCAGGAAGCTGCTCCAGTTCCATCTCTGGGAGCTTCCAGAGGGAGCTGAAAATGAAGCTCCAGGTGGCAAAAGGCCACAGCACAGAGTTCCAGGGAGGAAAGCACTTTGCGGAAGGAGATTGAGGGACTTGCAGAGGATCCTGGTATTTCAAATGAGTACTACCTAGGGCACCTGTTTGAGCAAAAGTTTTTTGTTTTTTGACACAGGGTCTCACTCTTTAGTCCAGGCTGGTCCTGTAATCACTATGGAGCCCAGGCTGGCCTCGTTTTCACAGCAATCCTCCTGCCTTAGCCTCCCAAGTGCTAGGATTACAGGTGGGTGCCACCACACCCAGCTAACGTGGTGCTGGAAATTGAACACAGGGCCTTTAACTTGAGAGGCAAGCATTTAACCTCTGAGCTATTCCTCCAGCCCCCGAGTGAACAGTATTTAAGGACAGGGGAAAAAAAATAACCAAAAGGTTTAGACTGAACAGTACCCAGTGGTCACACAGGGCTAGGATAAGCGCTGCGGGTAGGCACTAGGTAGAAAACAAGTTCTACCTTCAGACAGTAATCTGCCCCAGGGCAGCACTGCTCCAGACCTACGCCAAAACACAGAGGCAAGACCGACAAGGATAAATTGGTTTCCTATGTAACTTAAGCGTTTCTCAGTAGGAAGCCCAACGAGTCTTACAGGAATAATAATACCCAGCACGTGTGCAAAGAGGTAACAACACGACTCACATGAGAGAAGCCAGGTAGCAAGGGACATCAAGACTCCCAAATTTCAGAGATAAATAACGACCATGCATTAGAGTAACAGTACACCGGGCTGTAACAGCTGGATACCCACACACACAACAGTGAAAATGTGGGTGCACACATACTTCATGCTATTATCAAGCACTAACTACAGAAGGATCGCAGCCTAAACACAAATGCTGAGCCTGTAAAACTTCTAGATGTAAACATGGTAAAGAAATCTTTGTCATCTTGGGTTAGACAAAGATTTCTTAAATAAAATGCACTAATCCCAACAGAAAAAAATGAACTTCACCAACATTTAAAAATTCTGTACTTAAAAAACTTAAGAAATGTCACTCCCAGGCTGGAGGAATGGCTCATTGGTTAAAAGCACTTGTGTAACAAGCACTAAGTACCCTAGTTCGATTCCCCAGAGCCACATAAACTGGGCATGGTGGCACATGCCTGTAATCCCAGCAGTCAGGAGGCTGAGGCAGGAGGATTGCCGTGAGTCCAAGGCCAGCTCCGAAGTGAGTTCAGGACCAGCCTGGATCATAGAGTGAGACCCTGTCTCAAAAAGAAAGAAAGAAAAAAATGTCACTCCCTTTTCAAGATAAGTCACAGATTAGTAGAAAACATTTGCAAAGCACATGTTTGATAAAGGACTTTGTAAGAAAGAAAGTCAAAATTGAACCACAATAAAATCAACAACCCAATTAAAACAGACAAAAGACTTGAAGGAACAAATGACTGAAAGAGATGTACGTGGATGCCAAGCTAGCACATAAAGACACACAGCATTTAGTCATTATAGAAATACAAATGAAAACTCCACCAGGAGGGATGATTACTACTACTGATTAGAATGAATAAAATTAAAAAAACAATGAACACGTCATGTCTTGGGGAGGACGCGAAGGAACTAGTTTTCATAGACTGCTGATGGAGATACAAAATGGAGCAACTAGTCTGAAAAATCTTATAGTCTGAGTTAAACACACAACCTCCCTCTGACCCAGCTACTTCTCTGTACCTATCCAAGAGAAATGACAGGCTACATCCACACCAAGAGTTGTTCACAGATGCTCAAAGCAGATCCACCTGTCACAGCCAAAACCGGGAGCCAGCCCAAATAATCAACTATAGATGTACAAAGGAGTATATACATTACAGAGAACTGTTCCTTAAAAAGGGACAACCGATTGATAAGTGGAATGACACACAGAACCTCAAAATAATTAAGACTGAATAAAGTAAGTCATATAAAAAGTCACACAAAATTACTAAAATGTAAAATACAAAGAAAGCCATACAAGAGAGTGCATAATGCATGATTCCATTTATATAAAACTTCAGAAAGTGCAAACGCACACCAATAGTTGTTAGGTAGGCTTAAAGAAGAAAATTCCAAAGGGGAAGAAAAAGACATGTCAAAACTGGGAAAAATCCATGCAGTTTACTGGACGTTAGTCATACCTAACAAACTGTTTAATAAAATACAACATAAAGGGGCGGGGCGTATCCAGTTAAAGTGCAAGCACAGGCCGAGTTTCTTCCCTGGCATTACCTAAGCCTGGCGCGGTGGTGCACGCCTGTAACCCCAGCACTCAGGAGGCTGAGACAACTCTGGACTACAGAGTGAGATCTCCCATCTCAAAAAATATATAAAAATCAATAAATTAAAAATGATAGGTAGTAACATTTACTACAATCCTGCTTAACTCTGGAAACAGACAGCACGTGCTTCCTCTGCTGGGGAGGAGGAGCAGGCGAGGCAGACAGCAGGTCGAGTCTCAGCAGCCATCCCGTTTTAGCCAGGGGAGGCCTTTGCCAGGGCCTGGCACTCTTGACCAGTGAAGTGACTGCCAAGTTAATACTATAATTTCCTAGAGAAATATGCTCTGCAGGCAGGGGGCACTGAGACCACAGCTGGGACATGCCAGCTGGCACTCGTCAGGCTCTACAGGCCCGTCAGCATAACGCATCACCTACTGGCAGAAGTGGCTTTTATTTCAACTATATACAAACTATACCACGTGACCGGGATGCTGCCTGGAAGAGCTGCATAGTCTCAATTCCAAGTGTTAAGTGTTGGCTCCGGGACTGAACGCAGCTCGAGGTCACTTATCTGGACTCGGCTCTGTGTCCCCACGGCGCTCAGCTCAGCCCTTGGCATTCGCAACGCTGGTACTCATCAGGAGTTTTGGATTTGCTTCACTCGCATGATTTTTAAGAACCGGCAGGACAAGCAGGCGGCTTCCATATTTAGACCTCTGGCCATGTATGGTAAGAAAAACCTGAGGGGTCATCTCAGAACGGCTGTCCACACTTAAAGCTCCTCTATGGTACTAATCAGTGAGAAAAGACAGGAAAATCTGGGTGTCTCCAGTTAAAACTGTAACACCACAAGGAGAGAAAAAGTTCGGGCTGAATGCCTTCACCTGGATTTCCTCCCAAGCTGTTTACTTGCTCTTTGGGAAGGAATTTTAGAGGGAGCAGGAGGGATTAAAAAGAGTAGGGGTGGGGTGGGGAGGGGAAGTGCGTCTCCCTGTTCTTTCCTGCCGCTTATCTGTCTGAGTCTGTTCTTGTTAAGGAGGAACCAGGAGAGGGATGCTGGGCTGACAAAGCACACAGGACTGACCCTGCCGACTGGCCCAAACCGCAGAAGCAGGGGTTAATAACACACCGGGAGCAGCTCAAATTTGCAATCCTCCCGCCACAGGCTCCCACTGTGCTGGGAGTACAGGCCTGCTCTGTAAGGCCTGGCTGAGTCTTAAGAACTAGCGCAACCACGGAAAGAAAGTAGGCGTAGCCACGCTGAAGAAATGTACTTTCCTGTAGACAGGCATCTGAAACACTGAGTATGTCCCACGACAGGTGTACTGCTCGCGGTAGTGGCATAGTGGTTTCCCGCCCTCCTCGTATTGGCTGCAAAGGCACTCGGAAACCTTTAGCTTGACTCATAAAACCTACTGCCTGAGCCTGCTAAGACCAGCCTCCTGAAGAAAGCACCTTCCTGCCTGGGTTTCTAGCTCACTCTTGCATTCCCACATGAGTTTTATATTTACCAAAGGGAGCAATCAGCTGTATTTGCTTGCGAACCCATTAGTAACATTTATGCTAACTGTACATAGGTGACAAAATTAAACAGTTTGTAAATCTATGATGAGTGTGACCAGGAAGAATAGTCGCAGTTGACTGCCTGGAAAGATGCAATTATCAAAAAAAATACTGCTAGTGAAAAACTGTATAGGAGACCACTGTATGTTTGAAGAAAGAAATCCTAGAAAGGGTCAGTATTTACATGGTCTTTCATAATAGTACTTGCTCTACACACACAAAAGCCAAAAACTGGATTCTGTAACAACCCTGGCTGGAAACTTCACCAGCAAAGCAACACTCAAAAAAAGAAGGCAGGCCTGGTGGGTGATACAGGCCTGTAATCCCAGCCTTCTGGGGGTGGGGGGGGGGGGGGGGGCGGGTGCGTGGTCTGAGACAGGAGGATCTCAAGTTTGAGCCCAGCCTGGGCAACTTAGCAAGACCTTGTCTCAAAAATCAAAAACAGGGATGGGAGCATAGCTCAGTAACTAGAGCACTTGCCTAGGAAGCACGAGGCCTCAGGTGCAACCCCCTGGCACCGCATAATAGCTGGGCATAGTGGCACATGCCTGTAATTCCAGCACTCAAGAGGCTGGGACAAGAGAAATGCCAGGAGGTCGAGGCCAACCTGGGCTACACAGTGAGTTCAGGACCAGCCTGGGCTGTAGAAAGAGACTTTGACTCAATAAATAAATGAATGAGTAAAAATTGGTTGGGGACACAACTCATTGTAAAGGCCCTGGGTTCAATTCTCAGTTAAAAAAAAAAAAAACAGAACTGATCTTTTAGTAAAAGATTTATGTCTGAATTTAAAATTAAATGCCCTAAAAAAAATCACTGGGGACTGAAGGAACGGCTCAGCGGTTAAAGTGCTTGCCTAGCAAGCACTAAATCAAGTGCTAAGTACTCGAGTTCGATTCCCCAGCACCACATAAGCTGGACATGGTGGCACACGCCTGTTAATCCCAGCACTCGGGAGGCTGAGGCAGGAGGACTGCCCTGAGTCCAACGCCAGCCTGGGCTCCATAGTGAGTTCAGGACCAGCCTGAACTACAGAGCGAGACCCTGTCTCAAAAAAAAAAAATCACTATCAGCTACCCACTTGTGCCAGTCATGATGGATGAGAAGATTTAACACTTTTGTAGAAAAGACATTAATTCAAAGCTTATGTTTTCGTTCCATTTCTAGACATCTGTGGCTGCACCCCAGTGTGACCTTCCTGAACTGGAGTTCTGACAATCCCTTGTGAACAGCTATAACCATAGGTCAAGCTCATCCCAAGTTCACAAGATGAGTGAGTCTAAGTGCAAGCACACTTCTCACCTGCAGTATGAAAACACTCCTACAAACCTGCGGTTAAATCCCCTTAGATCCTATGGCCCAGATTCCATCCAAAGGCAAATCCGTGACGGGAAGACGACTCAGATGCCCGCAGCACAGAGCAGAACGCACACCCCGGCAGGCATGTCTTTTCCTATTTTAATAACAACACAAATGAGAAGACTGCCACACTATGTCATAGATGGAGGGGAAAGGAAGTACTCTTTGCCAGTATTAAGCTGGAACAGGCAGAAATAAGCATTTTCCTATAGGGTATAATGGTTAAAGGAGTGAGTTCTGGTCCTTTACTCCAGACTGCTATTATAATCCCTTCTCTGGTCTCTTGATTTCTGCCCTTGCTATCCAGTCTAAACTGATAGGGCAGCCATACAGATATTCCTTTAAAATACAAGTCAGACTTTTCTCCACCTCCAGAACATTGACTTATGTTCTCCACACAAACAAGGGCCATACCCACCCCAGGGCCTTTGCTCTTGCTATTCACATTGCCTAAAACATTGCTGCTCAAATAGTTACGATTCACTCCCATACTACCTCTCAGCTTTGCTTAAATGTCACTTTCTCACTTGAGGTCTTTGCCACTCTAAAACCTCAACTTTCCCTGCTCCTCCTTAGCAGTTACTGGCTAGTGAACAATACAATTTTGCTTATTA
This sequence comes from Ctenodactylus gundi, assembly GCA_004027205.1. Lineage (NCBI taxonomy): Eukaryota > Metazoa > Chordata > Mammalia > Rodentia > Ctenodactylidae > Ctenodactylus > Ctenodactylus gundi. The sequence continues at coordinate 89,917 of PVKB01004200.1, read as the reverse complement.
ATCACATTTATTATTTGTCTCTTCCATTACAGCATTAAGATCTATGGAGGCATTCTTGGCACACCCAACAGTGCTTTGTATAAAACCCCCGTCCCTCTGCCTGACTGTGGCAAATAAAACCAAGAGCAGGAGAAACGGCTTGCAGGGGTCTAGCACAGAGTCGGGCTGCTCTAGAGACTTCCTGTAGCTGGCTACTCCTGCCCCTTCAGAGCGAGGCTGAGGTTTCCCCGTCTCCTCACACCTTCACTGAGAAACTGGCCTGTGTGCAGTCAGGGCTGAAGGGGTGCCCATTAACCTGCAAGAACCAAGCAAAGTCCAGAAAGTTGTAAATATTTTCTCATTATAACCTAAAGGAAATAGAAATACTATACCAGCCATACCAGCAATGTAGGCTTTGTTCACTCCAGCTAGAATCTAATGCCAGATCCTAAGAAAATAGAAAGACTATACCAGTCATAGCAGGAACACAGCTTTGTCAACCCCAGATAAGGGTTTAATGCCAGGCCCTGCCTGGCTACTCACTCAGTCCCCGGACACCTCTTCTGATACCACAGCACATCAATAAGCCCTGGATCAGAGACCCCAGAGGACACCGCCAGCGGGGTCTGGACTCCTTCAACCTGCAGCCCGCAGGTGGAAAAGCAGACAGTAACTACATCCAATCTGTCTGTAATAAGGGCAAAGAAAAAAATAGACGGGAGAAGAGGAGGGAACGTGTACATGCGTGAATCACACCAGTCTGAGTTGTGTTGGTGGAAGCCCACCATGGAGGTGTCATCAGCGTGGTATAAAGATGAGGAGAGAATCTGCCACTCAGTGGGGAGCGAGACACTGTGGTGCCACGTAAGCGCGGGGCAGAGGCCCTCATGTGGGGACATGCTAAGAAACTACACATAACCTGGGTCCAGTGGCACAGGCCTGTGATTCTAGCACTCTGGGAGGCTGAAGTAGAAACACTAATAGTTTGAGACAGCTTGGGCACCTTAGCAAAATTCTGTCTCAAAATCGAAAAAACAACAACAAAAAAAGGGCTAGGAATATAGTTCAGTGGCCCTCTTTCGATGTGAGAGAGAGAGAGAGAGAGAGAGAGAGAGAGAGAGAGAGAGAGAGAGAGAGGGAGGGAGGGAGGGAGAGAGGGAGGGAGGGAGGGAGGGAGAGAGAGAGAGAGAGAGAGAGAGAGAGAGAGAGAGAATGATTGCACACATGTGCACCAAGGTGATTGGAGCTTTTGGGACAGAAAACCCCAGGGCAGACAGATTAGTCCTTGCTGATGAACACAGTAAGTCCCTTAGCACTTCATAAAAATCAGTTTTGATGACAACAATGTTCAAGCTAGAACGTCTATGAGTAATTAAATTCTATGGTATGTAAATTATATCCAATAGGTGTTAAAAAAAAAATCCCCATGGGATCCACAGCTCATTGGAGATGGCTGACACCATGATCAGAACAGTGAAACCAAAGAAATTAAAAGAATAATAAAATTATCATCATCAAAAAGAACAATGAAGAGCACTGATTCTAAGGCCCTGAGGAAAATTTAATAGTGCACGGTATATTTAAAAAACAGAATAGGAAAAGTCAGCTACCATTACTAGGGATAATAAGAATTCCTCACTCAAAATTGGTAACTACCCTATTTTATAAGACAAAGGAAGCTAATTCATGCAGAGGAAAGAAAAGTTTTAAAAACTGCCACTGTGCCTAAAGATGAAAAAACTCTTGAGGTAAATATTCTCCCCAGGTGGAAACATCACCAGGTAAAAGCTGATGAGACAACACCTGCAGAATGTCCAGGCACTCTGCAGATCACTGCTCAACAGAAAGGGGAACACACATCTTTATGAACAGGATCAAATTCAGCCCGACAAAGTCATGCTGGCCATGGTGGGAAGATGAAGTATACAAAGAGGAAGGCCTAGCCGGTGTCCATTCAGACAGCTAACACTGAAGATCCAGTTTCCAGGAAGTCATGCAGGCGAGTTAGACAATACCAGGAGAAAACAATGGGACAGATGCAGGACATTCTGTAAGATAACCCCCATGCTCACTTGGGAACATCGGAGTCATTAAGAAAAAAAGGGTAAAGACTCTTCTAGACTCAGACTAGCGACAGCACCCTTGGCTGCAACAAGTGAAGTTCAGCTGAAGTGGGGTTTAAACAAAACACACAAAACAAAACATTTTGGGGACAAAGTGGGTAGTTCAATTTTCGATACAACTGAATCACTTAAAAGTTCCTGGGATGTGACAAGTAGAGGATAAGGAGACCATCACTCCTCTTGTGAGCCGAGGTCTTCAGAGGTACAAGGTCAGGTTTGAACTTAACACGGCTCAGCAAGAATCACAGATTATGAAAGTATTTACACTCATTGTTCCACTTTCATTTTTTATCTCTGCAAACTTCCCCACAAGGGCAGCACACACGTAAGAATGCTAAGGGGCCTCTGGTTCATTTCAGATATAGTTTTCCTCTGTTCCCACTGTGGGGAGCAGGGCACCTACCTGTGCGACTGGGTATTCTGGTAAGCTCAATCCCAGTGAAAGCAATGTTTCTAGAGCCTGCGGTACGAACTGCAGTGTTCATGCCTCACTATGCTAGGGAAACCAGAAGAGAAACAGGACTGAACTGCCTTCATCTGCTCACACAGGTCACAAGATGATGGACCCTCTCTTACAGCTACAGCTAACAACCCCCCCTTGACCCACAAATATAAGGCAACAGCTGTAGCTTTCTTAACCATTATTATTATATTCTGGGGAGCAACATTTTCAGATGAATCTTCACTTGGTTCCATCTCCCTATTCTAGGAGCCTATTTCCTCATGTGAAATGGGATGAGGACGAGATCCTATGCCCTGCCAATGACAACGATCTTCAGGTGCAGCAATTCTGGGCCACCCAGAGGCTCCAATGCCAAGACCACAACTCTGCCTTTCTCCCATTCTAGATATTACAAAGGCTGAGAAGGGATACGTCATCAGTGCCTGGGACACAGGGGGCCTGAGTGACAGTATGTGAGAAAACACCATCCCTGCCACTCCCAACTCAACTCTGCCACTCATAGTGGGTGCTGTTCTTCCCATTTTACAGACGGCACATGGAAGCTGAGAAAAGTGGGACGATTTGCTGAAGTCTTCAAAGCCTGATACAGAGGCAAGATGTGAACCCAACACAGGACCTCCATTGTCTTTCGAGATCACTGTTTAACCAGTACCACTTCTGCTCACGGCCTGGGCTGGTACTCTCTCACACTTGGGATACAACTAGCAACTCCTCTGGTCCTCATCCCCCCAACCCCCTGGTCCCAAAAGAAACCACAAGAAAAGGAGTTAAAATCCAAGTCAGCTCAAGACTTCCTAACTCCTTCCACATGACTCAGAAGAGAAACTAATGTTTTCGTAACAATCTACCAGGTGGCACGATCTCCTCCCTTACCACCTACCCTGTTCTCCCTCACAGGACCTACTCCAGCCTGAGTGCCTAGTGGGAACCCAAGTACTCTTCTCACAGGCCCACTCTCCACCTTCCTGAGTGACGCTGAGATGTCCTTTGTCAGAGGCCCTCTCTAACCACCCTCATTTGGACAATCCCCCTTCTTTTCCCCCGCTACACTACCTCCACAGTGTCTCTCACCGACTGCAGGGCGGCACTGTCGCACCAGTCTCCACACCATGGGTTAAGCCCCATAAAATCAGGTTGTTGTCTAAACAGTCCATGGGCCATGTCTTGTGCTAGGCTTAATGCTGCAGGGAAAAAAAAGAAGCCCTGCCAGAGCCTTGCCCAGGCACCAGGGGGAAGCCACCAGAGACACTTCTGCTCCAACTGAGCCTTCCTCAACACCAGACCACTCATTAACCAAGAAACAGCCGGTGAGGGAGTGATGAACTAAAACAGAGGAGAGCAGGACAGAGGCTGAAGTTAACTGTGGCCACATTAGTGGGACCTGAGGCGGCGAGGCCAAGGAGCTCTGGCTTCTCTCAGTCAGAGGTTAGGCATGACCTAAGCTTGCTCCCAAGGGCATGATGCTCAGTTACTTTTTAAGAGGCTAAAAAAAGGATTCCTTCAGCCCACTTGAGGGTGCTCTCACAATGGCAGGTTCCAGTCTGGAGATGTGAATAAAAGGCACGAACTAGGAGTGTGCCAGGACAAGCTCAGCTGTATAGATGACACAGGCCATGAGAAATCTACTTGATCCTCAAGACACCTAGCTGGCGGGCTACCTTCCCGCCTCCCTCCCACCTCAATCAATGCCTGTCACAGCTGCTGCCAGGTTTTCCCTCTGGCATCACAAAGAGGTGGAGCAGGCCTTTCTTATAAGCCCCATTAAAGCTGTGCTCTGCTACAGCAGCGGGAAGCACCAGAGAGGGCCTCAAGAGTAACATTGAGGCTACTAATGGCAGTTGCTTGTGCATTTAAAACACCCTGTGATAAAAGACTGCTATGCTCTCTGGCAGCTGAGGGGAGGATTCTGGACACCTTATTTCTTTCTTTGGGCTCACCCTTCAATCAGCAGTAGCAGACACCTGACCACAGCCGACTGGATCAAAAGTGCTCCCTTGACCCCGTCCTGAGTCGATCAGATCCTCCCTCTCTGGAGCTGTAACCACCAGTAACAAAGCCAAGCGATCGGAGCCCGATATGAACAGGAGACAGAGAAACCTGGCATGGGTGTGTGGGGTGTGGGTGTGGGTGTGACGACACGGAGCACACAGGCATCTTCCATCATCCACTAGTTGAGAGACAGAAAATAAAGTGCAGTCTCTCACAGGGCATTACTGAGTTAGCAGGGAGACAGAACTGGAGATGAGAAGCAGGGGTGTCCTGAGAATCACGCATCCCTCTCAGAGGCCCAGTGGGCTTCCTTCCCCAATCTTTCCGGTAACCCTTAGCTCAGATCATGTTCCCTCAAGGTGGATTCAGTTCCCAGGGACAGATGAGATCTCACAGCTCTTATCCCTCCTCTCACGCCCCCACAGGTCTCAAACAGGTTCTTCCTGGGAGGCTGGTAAGACCCACAGGAACAAAGCTGCCCTCCCGCTTAAGAACAGCCCATTCTACCCATGAGGCAGAGCTGGCTTCTCACTAAGGCGTCTTTGTAGGGCTTATCAAAATGAAATAAAAAGAAAGCTTTTGTCCTAATGCCTGCCAGGGTCCTGCTGCTTGTCTCTGGGAATGTGTGGGTGGGTGCCACCCGCGAGGAAAACACAGACTTGAGGAGGCACTGGGAGCCCTGATGGTGTTCTGGGTCCCACAGCCATCTGTTCATTTGGGAAAAGGCTCCAGACATGCTGTGTGGGGACATTTAACCAAAAGGCACAGTGAAATGTGCTGCTGCCTACATGCCGGTGTTCAGCCCTCAGTAGCACCAAACACGGGTGAGCTCCCAGGGATGGGGGGCACAGACTCAGAACACATGTAGCCAGCATCTTAGGGTGGCCACCTACAATCAGGGGTCCCAGTCCGCCCTGTTGGTTTCCTACACATCCTGGCCGTGTAAATAAAAGGCAATGGTTACTCTTCGATCTGCTGATCGATAATGACCCAACAGACGCACTTTCCTCCACACGGTCCCCCAGGCTCAGGTACTGTACAAGGACAGCTACTTAAACTGTCAACACCACTTTCCAGTTTCGTCCAGGACACAAGTCCATTCCCTACAAAGATGGATTTCGGTTCCCCTTAGTCTGGTGGCCTTCCATCTCCTACCCCCATTTCTATTCTAGAAGGTCAGAAAAGTAAAAACATGGGAGGGAGAAAACTGCCTTGGCTCCCTCTCTAACATAAGGCATTTCCCTCCAGAGAGGCTTCCTCCTTCGGGGGAAAAGGGGGCAGAGGTTGTCCCTGACCAGCCCGGTGAGGAGGAAGGGGGAGCCAGAGAAAGGGAGGAAGGTGGGGGAGGGAGACAGAGGAAAGGGTGGGAACGGGGTGAGATGGGGGGCTACTCATGCCAACAACTGTGACTATGCCAGTCACCTCCCAGGGCAGCGCCAAGACCCAGAGCCAGGAGTCACAGCCAGGCCAGGCCCTAACCTTCAGTTTATCTTTAAAATGGGTATGAGAAAAATCTCTACGGCTAGACGGGTTAGATGTTAAAGGCACTCGCAGCTTTTGGTCAGCCTGGGTCATCAAGGCCATTGAGACTTGGATTTCTAAGGGTCTGAAGGCAAAAGGAGAAAAAGAACTGTGTGTGTCTGTTTCCTCCAAGGCCAATAGGACCAAAGGCCCGACGTGGGCAGAGGGCCCTTTCCCACGCGCGCGGCAGAAAGCGGAATCCGAGTTCGGTGAGCGGAAGGCGCAGCGCTGCCGACTGAGAATCACCGCCTCGCCCGTATCTCCGGTGAAGCCTGAGCCCAGGCCACAGCCGAGTTTCGATCGGGACGCAGAAAGAGTGCAGACGCTGGAGCGGGTCTCCCTAGCCCGGGCTCTGCCCGTCCCCGAGCTGTGTGACCTTGGCGCTCGGCCTCAGTTTCCCCATCTGTGCAGTGGGCGCGATGGCAGCATCCCAGGCACACAGCCGCTCCGGGGCTGAGCTACGAAGGCCGGCGCAGCCCGCCGCCCGCGGCGCGGGTGCCGTCGGCCCAGGGGTCGGTCGGAAGGCCCCGGCCGCCCCTCCGGGCGCAGCCTCCGCCCAGGCCTCGGCCTCGGGCCACGCGGGCCGCGCCGCCGCCCCGCCCCGGGACCCCCGGCCGCGCCCCCGGCCCGCCGCTCTCGGGCCGGGGTCGCGGCCGGGACCCCCACCCGAGGGCCCGCCGACTCACCGGTGTAGTGCACCACGCAGGTCTGGCCGCGCTTCGGGAAGGTGCGCCCTGAGGAGACAGACAGACCCACCGTGAGCTGCGGCGCGCGGCGGCAGGGGCCCGGGGCCGTGGGCGCCGTACTCACCGTCTCCCGGGGAGATGGTCTCCACCTGCACTCCCATGGCGGCGGCGGCGGCAGGCTCGGGCGGGCGGCGCGGCGGGCGGCGTGGACCAAGGGCTGTCCCGGGGCTCGCACCGCGGCAATGCCTCGTCTCTCCGCCGGTCGGCTGCGCAGGCGCGCGCCCCCGCACGCCCCGCCCTGCGTGCGCGCCCCGGCGGCGCGCACGTCCCGGAAAGCCTGGGCTGCGGCGCAGGAGAGGCGGAAGCGCGGAAGCCCCGAGTGCCGGTGTGCCGCCTGTGCTCCGGCGCTCTTCCTACTTGTCGCCCGCCCCCGGGTTCCTCGGTTCTTCCATCCTCTTGGGGGCTCCCTACCCAAGTGTCTCGTCTGAGCGATGGGAGTCATAAAGATCGGGGATGAGCCTGTGACTCGGTGGTTTTGAACTGATTCACACTTGGAAGCAGTTACTCATCCTGTGAAGAGGTGGTTGAGAGCAGTGCGAATGTTACCGTTCAGTAAATAGTTCGGGGTTCTGGTCTCGGCTTAGAGGTCCGTGTTTACGCTTGTCTGCACGAAGCCAGTCGGCTCTTGCGGGAATACTTTCATCCATCCATAGTTTACAAACTAAAGTGGTACGCGTTACGTGACAGGCATGGCGTTAGGGGCTGGGGATACTGGAGTGAAGGGGGTACTTACTCCCAGACCTCACAGACTTCCCAGTCAGGTGCGAAAAGAGGCAGGCAACCACACATGAACGTAAACTTTAAATTCTGTGAATACAGTGAAAGAGCAGTGCGCCATGTTATATAGCACATAGACAGAATGGCCGGGCTGAGTAATGGTGAACTACTTTCCTGAGTTAGCCAGGTTTAGCCCAGGTGTGAAGCAGTAACCAGCTGCACCGATGTGTGTGGAGGGGTGGGCTGCAAAAACAGAGTGTGCAGAGGCACTAACCAGAGAGCCACTGAGACACACCTAGGACCTAAGGAGGCGGATAGGGACTAGTTCTGTGATCTCCCTTCATGTGCTCCAATGTTTCTCACATCCCTAGAATTCCGGCGAGTCTGTGACTGCTTTGGCAATTTTTATATTAGTATTAGTATATTGAGGATTCAATACAGGGCCTTGGATTTGAGCTGTATCCCCAATAAGGTCCTGCTAAGTTGCCCAGGCTGGGCTTGAACTCGGCCATTCTGCTGCCTCAGCCTCCCAAAGCTCAGGACTGTGCCACCTGGCCCAGCAGCAATTTTTATATGGGTTAGGATATAAGCTGTAAGAAAAAACCCAACGAATAGCAGCTGAAATGAGAAAGAAGTTACTGTTTTTCTTGTATGACAGCCTAGAGACAGATGGTTCACGTAGGAATTCACAGGCTGCCCAGGGACCACTGCTTCTTGTGACTTTTTATCCCGAGAAGATTATTTTCATATGCACGGCCCAACATGGCTCTCCAACGTGTATTTAATGCCAAGAGAGGAAAGAGGGAAAGGATGAATGTACGGAAACATCCCTCCTCGTAGCCTGCCTAAGTCAGAAGGTGCACACATCCCTTCCCTTCACATCTCACTGACTGTAATTTAGCTGTATGGTCAACTTTAGCTGCAAAGAAGGCTGGGAAGTACAGTTTTCATTCTAGTTGGAAACATGCTCAACTAAAAATTAGGGGGTTTGTGTCTAGAGAAAGAAAAGTGGATATTGAGAGAGAGCCTCACTCCCTGCTCACCTCCTGCTCACGGCTCACGTGTCCTGGTGGCCAGCCCTTCCAAGGCCACAGACTGTGGCTTGCAGACTGGCGTGTGTGGCATGGTGGGCTTGGGACCCCTGGGTTACACAATAGAAATGAACTTAACACTCCTGAACTGTACACCCCCTTTTTAAAGGTTAGTTTATTTTGGTTGAAGTACATTGTCAAAGGGACAGTGGATAAATTCGAAGAGAAGTAGTGTCACCAGGCTGAGAGGTTGGGGTGTCTTATAAAGGCTGATGGATGTGAAAGGAGCTTCCAAGGAAGATGAGACTATCTAAGGACTGTCTTACACCACCCTGGTGGTCCTCTGGGAGTGCCTGCATTGTGCCTAGAGATTAACTTTGAGTGCCTTTATACTCTTAAGTGATTAAGATGATAAATTCTGTGTTATGTATACTTCATCACAATTTTTTTTAAAGGGAGAGAAGATTCAGATACAAAATAGGCAACAGAAATTGTTTCTGTGATCTTTAAGGAACTTTTGGGGCACATGCTGGGCAAAGCTTTGGTAGTAAAACTGATCAAGATGCAATATGTAAATGCACCCGTTTCTCAAGCTGATTGATATTATGTAGTTTGAATACATACTGATGAGATAATTTGAGAAAAAGAAACACTTAAGTAGCTGGTGGAGTGGCCTTTTCTAGTCCAGTGGCACATTCTTGAGCCAGGAGCCTCACATGTGGGCCTTATTCCCTCGTGGCCACTGAGGCAGCCTGTTGTGACTGCCACGGAGCAATGGCAGGATGATACGCAGTACAGGCCACCATGAGGCTGTTTCTAAGCCAAGAAATGAAACTCACAGTCACAGAAAGCACAATTTCCATTCTGAAAAGGGAGTCTTCTAAAACGGACTCTACTGCAAGTCTCAAGTTTTGAAAACATACCAACTCAGGTGAGGTTTAAGCCTACGCCCAGTGAAGAATTGCCAAGAGTCCCAAGGTTCTCTTCCCCTTGAGCTCCTCTAATTCTCTTCATTTCCTGAAGAAAATTTTCTGGATTTTTCTGTGTACCAGATGTATAAATGTCTGAGAGTATTTTTGCTGTATATTTTAAAGGTGTACATTTATTTGAAAGTTAGAGATTTCAGGTTAAGCCGTAGTCTCTAATGGTGAAATTTCAGGCATTCACCAGCAGATGGCCCTGATGCGTTCCAAAGTGTTAGGATACAAGGTTTGAAAGCCACCGCACTCAAACAGACAACACTTCTCCTCAGACAAGCTTCCAAGGGGCAGCCTAAGTCTGGTTGATCGCCTTCATGGACAGGGAGTAGAAGCTTTCATCTTTGGAGAGCTCTGTGTATTGAGTGAAAGGGTGCCTGGGAATGGGACAAAGTGTTAGACTAGCTCTTCTGCTGGGTTAAACAAGAACCTGGCATCATGGCTAGAGGCAGCAAATCCCTGCAGAAAAAAATTTGACAAGTGACTTAATTCCAAGGAGAGGGCTTCCTGTTTGTATGGACTGGAGAGCCTTTCCTTTCTATTCTGAGGGCTTCTCCTACATTAAATCTGGTCCTGCGTCAGGGCCTTTTTACTTACTGTTCCTCATGTCTAGGACCTTTCCCCAGATCTTGGCATGGCTGATTTCTCAACATTCGATTCTCACTTCTTTTTTAAAAATTTTTTTGAGATAGGATCTCACTTTGTAGTCCAGGCTGGCCTCAAACTCACAGCAATCCTCCTGCCTTTCAGCCTTTTGAGTGCTAAGACTGCTGAGAGTTTTAGACATGTGCCACCAAAGCCAGCTTTCGTGGCACTGGGGAATCAAATCTAGGGCCTTGTGCTTGCTAGGCAAGCGCTCTAACTGCTGGGCTATGCTCCCAGTCCCTTGATCCTCATTTCTGTTGTCCACTTCAGAGAGACCATCCCTCACTACCTTGTGTAAAGTAGTGCTCCTACTGCTACACCTAGTCATTTGCACTTTCCTTCATGTTTTCACAGCACTTATACCTGCTACATTCTCATATATGTATATATGGATTTTCTTGAGTCTCCCTGACCAGAACAAAATTCTCAAGAACTCTTCTCTTTGTTCTCCCGCTACACCCCAAGGACAGTGCCTGGCACCTGCTAGCTTCCCAGACATGTACACTGCACTGTGGAGCCAAGGTATTCTCATTGTCCCAATAACCACCCTCCCTCCAGCCAACCTTCAAGCCCATAGACTCACTTAGCCTCCTCCGTCTCTGCCTTGAGCTCCCTCTTTTGCACCTCATTGATGCGACACAGCTTGAGGCAGAGCTGGAGTGGTGCTCTGGAGAAAGAGATCCTCACAACATGGTGGAAAAGAGACAAGTCTGAGAGGAAGAGTGGAACCAGCACATGCCCCTCCCGGTCAAGCCCCAAGCACCCGCCCCTTCCAGCCAGGTTCTACCTCCCAACAGTACGCAGTATCCACAGGTACATGAGGCTTTTGGGGGGCACCACAAATCCAAACCACAAATGTATATAAATAAATGATAAATTAATAAATACAGTAAAACAGACTAGCTAGGAGTTACAGCTTGCTGCTGCCTTCTAGCATTGCAAGAGCATCATATTACATATGGCCAGCTTGGGAAAAAAATCAAAATTCAAAATCTGAACTATGGTCTATACAAAATATGTACCCTTCTTCTACTATTGTAAAGTCAAAATATTGTTAATTTGAACCATGGTAAGTCATGGACCATCTGTAAGGGCTGAAAACTTTCAGAGTTTGGTGAGAAATACAAAAGTATGTTCAAGAAGGTACAAGAACTCCAAACAAGATAAAATAAAAGAAATGCATATGAAGACACACTGGAGTTAAACTTCTGAAAAAGAAAGATGAGTGAAAAATAAAACTTGAGAGTGTCTAGGGAGTAACAACCTGTACAGAAAAAGCAGCTGGAATGACACTGGATTTCTTCTCAAACCATGGAGGGCAGAAGGAAGTGGTACCACATTTTTATATGCTGAAAAGAAACCAATTGTCAACTTTGACTTTAATACCTGGCTAATTTATACTTCATGGATAAAGAGGAAAATAAAGACATTATCAGATGAAGGACAAATAATGGAATGTGTCACTATCAGATCTATTGTAAAGATTGGCTAAAGGAAGTTCTACAGCCAAAAGAAGTAGTAAGAGAAAGAATCTTGGAGGATGAGTGAGGAAGAACATGAACTAGAAAGGGGAGGAACACGGATACATGTTGTAGATGATGCTTTTTTAAAAAGAATTTTAGAAATCATACTTCTGATTGAAACAAAATAATGATGCCATATGATACACAAAGATATTGAAAAGGGGATAGTAAAGCTACATAGATATGAGTTTTCTACACACCAGCTGGAGCAGTAAAATGATGATACCAGTAAACTGTGAGAAGTCACACACACATATATATGATGTTAGTGTCCACAAAAATAAAGCATATAAAGAGATATGCTCAAAAACTGTATGAACACATCAAGGCAGAATCCTGAACTATGTTTAAGTAATGCAAGAAAAGAGAAATCAGAATGAGAACCAGAGGAAATAGTAGAAAAATTAATAAAGTGGCAGATTGAGGCAATAACATATTAATAATTTGCCTTTGAGGAGGCCAGTTCCAAGCTCACCCCTGTGTATAGTCCTTTAAGCGTCACCATTGCTAACTGTCCAGCCTTTTCATGGTGTTACTCGAACGCCCTGGCCCATCCTATTCTCTCTGCTTGGAACCCTCAGCCCCATTTTCACCTGGGCAACTCCAGCCCATCCCTTCAGCCTAGATGCACCTCCTTTGGGAGGCTTCCTTGATTGCCCAGACCCGGCTAGAACCTCTGCTGTGCATCCCTCACAGTACCACCTACTCCCTCCTTCCACTGTCCCACGTCCCTTGTCATTTCTTGGTTCTGCTTTTACACCCACCAGAGCGTGGACGCTGACACCTAGGAGGAGCTCAGGGAATATCTGTTGAATGAATGGTTGAATATTTTCCCTCCTGAAAGATAAATGCAAGCATGTGGTAGCCTTGCAAATCTCTGCCCTTTAGAAAGACTCCAAAGTTCCAAGCATCTATACTGAATTCCAGGCTCCCTCAGCATCTCTTATTCCTCACCACAACCCTCAACGTGGTTATTCTCACCTCCAGTCTACAGATGAGCAAAGTGAGGCTCTGGGAGGGAGAAAGAAAAAGCAATAACCCAGCAGTAAGTGAACAGTCAGGATTTGAACCTCTTTCTGGCTTTGGATTTGGCTTCTTACCACCGTAAGACCCTGCTATGTGGAAGCCCCTAGGAGTCAAGGGGACCAAGCTAGTGGCAGAGCCATTCTGTGACACTTGCTGACTAGCTGATCTCCTATAGGCTCCTGAAACCCAGGGGAGGGAATTAGAGGAGAAGCCTGATGCCTTGAGGGGAGAGGTTACTTGCCAAGACTTCTAAACTCAGAAGGGCCCACTAGTTTGCCCTGGGTGTTCTGGCCCCTAGGCTGTTGGTCTAAGCTGAATAGACGTGCCTCAGAGCCACCTGCCTTCTCTGGGCCTAACAGAAAAATGATCACCAAGTACTGGAAGCTTCGGCAAGGCCCGCTGCATGAGTACAGAAAAAGATAAAGAGTCTTTCAGCCATCTGGGTGAGGAAGGTGAAAAACGATAGGCACAGGGATGTAGCTGGTGATGGCCACGCACAGGTAGGGCTCAGCTCTAAACTGTGTGGGGTGGTCCTTGACTGAACAAAATCTGGAGAAAGTATGAAAAATGGTCTCTGGTCCCTGCTCTTGCTAAGGCTCCACGTAGACCTGCCTTCCTGAGGCGGACGTGGCCAAAGAGAACTACAAGTCTGCCTCAGTTGGCCGCATCTGTACAACAGGAGATGGCGCCTCATGCCCTTCTAGAGACCCTTTTAAGATTACAAGATTGGTCTGAAAGAAGGGATTATCAAGGCTCAGTCAACTGGTCCCTGGGGCCCAGAGAGTGGTATAGGTACTCAAGCAGGTCACACAGAGTTGCTTGGCTGAGAGTAGTTGGTGTCAGGGGTTTGGACTTCCATACTGGTGCTTTTCCTGCTATCCCAACATGCATTCATGCCTCTCCTTTTCATCTGGAAAGCCAAGGAGATGAAGAAGCTGCTGAGCAGCAGGGAGTAGGGGCGATGGTAGAGGAGGGCATCTGGGGTGCTGCCATGGAGGTGGGCAGTCCTGGGAGAGGGCTGTGTCAGTTATGTCAGGTCGGAGTACCCTGACTCCTGCGCTGTTGGTCACATTCTCTCATTTGACAGGAAGAGCACCGGGATTTTTTTCACTTCCCATCTTCAATTATAAGATCCAACTAATCATGAAACCTCATCTTGGTGGCCACAGTGATTGGTTTAGGAAAGGTCACGTGACTCAACCCCAGCAGTGACAAGTAGCCCTGGTTTCTTTCTGGAATGTCTGAAAGAACACAATAGCTGCAGATGAGCATCTTGTCACTACTGTGGAAAGTTAGCTTGCAGAGAGGCCACCACAATGATAATAGGTCTGAGAGCCTGAGGAAAAGGCGGATTCCTGAGGACCTTACCTGGGCTCCTGGACCCAACCATGCCGGGATATACTTTCCTTCTCATTAAGGTCGTTTGAGTTAAGTTTTCATTATTTTTAATTAAAACATTTCTGTCACAAATCCCTCAGGGATCTGCCTTTTTTCTCATCTCAGGTGTTTTTTCACCATTACGGAGAACTTTAGTTTTTAGGAGTATACAGGGGGGAAAAAACACTACTCATAGATTATTCCTTCCTTCTATTAATATTATTGATTTATTACTATATCTCATGCTCTGATTGTTCTACAGGGAACATATGAAAAAATCCTATCTTTGCTTATTTAAAAAAAATCAAAACACAGCAAGAATCCATTGCGCACTTACCTGGTTAGCAAACTCCCACAGCACACCCTGCTGGCAACTCTGGGTAAACAGGCTCTGGTATCCATTGCAAATAGAGTCAATTAGTCACTCTTGACTCTCCATTTCCACATTTAGGAATTTACTTCATATAGCTGCATGTACACGCTGTTCCACTGCAGCAGTTTGTAATAACAAAACACTAGTGATTCCATGTTCCCACAACAAACAGCCTCTAGACTCTACTGTCAAATAGAAAAGATGCAGACAGGTCTGCCACTGATGAACGAGCTTAGTGCAGCTAAGCCAGGGATGACAGACACCATGAATGTAACACTACGAGAGGCCACCACAGCTGATTAAACTAGCACAGTGCTTAGACCTTCGTATTTGAGAACTCTCTTATTTACATACAGATTCCTTTCATATGTCATTTTGGAGCTTTGATAAAAAGTAGAAAAATAGGTGAAGTAAGCATGTTAAGGTTTTTGGTGATGTCAGGCCTACCTGATTGTATACTGATTTCAGAGGTGTTAAAATGTGAAAAAGCAACATATATCTTATACTAGACAGAATATTGACTTCCAATTAAAGACTCTGAAATGATACTCAAGCAGCTTATTGTAAGGGGGGAGTGAAGGTAATTTCTCAAACAAGGATGAGGTAGAAGGAAGGTATTTAAAAGTTTTTTTTTTTAATACTTGTGAATGTATTAACTATTTTACAGCACTGGAGACTGAACTCAGGACTTCTGTATTGAGCTATATCTCCGGCCTTATTTTTTTTCTTTAGGGCAGGGTTTTACTCTGTAGAACATGCTGACTATGTAGTCCAGGCTGGCCTCAAACTCGCAGCAACCCTCCTACCTTAGCCTCTCAAGTGCTGTAATTACAGATGTGTACCACCATGCTCAGCTCACGTGGTGCTGGGAAATCAAACTCAGGGCCTTGAACTTGCACAACAGCCTCTTTAACTGCTAAGCTATTCCTCCAGCCCGTATTTCAAAACTTTGAAATAGGGTCTTGTCCAGGCATGGTATGAACTTGTGACTCTCTTGTCTCTGCCTCTCACAGTGCTGGGATTACAGGCATAAACCACTAACTTTTATTGTTTTTGAAAAGCCATTCCATGTCACAACCAAGACTGAATTTCATTTAGGGATACAGCAAGATTGTAAGGAGCAGGTAAAGGAGAGGTGAGGGCAAGAAAGGGCCTGCTGGTTTCTGATGGCCAGGGTAGATACTCTAAAGGCCCTACGTAGGGGGCACTTATGGGTTCTTGGGTTGTTCTACTGCTGGTAGCTCTTGCCGATACCCCCTGGAAGAGGCCAAATGAGTCTCTGGCTGGCGGCCTGCTTCTCCTACCTCAGTCCTGGAATCCCACGTCTATTCTCCACCCAGCTCCCTCTGTCCTTGCAGAGCAGTAGTATCTGAGACAGTCCATCCTGGTTGCCTCATGGGACCCACCACTGGCTCTTGGGAGATGCTGTTTGTCTCTGGACCTGTCTCCCAGGACTGAGGCTCTCCCAGGGACCTACTTCTCTCTGCTCCAGGGTGATGAAGGCTGGCCTGGAAGATCAAAGGAGAGAGATGTCAAGTTGCAAGACTTGGGATGCGTTAGAAATGATCCCCTGAAGATGGATAGACTGCTTATGGTGTTTAGGATGAGACTTCCGAAACAAGAGAGGTGAGGTCACAGATGTAGAAACTGGCACAGAATGAGACTTGACTCAGATACTATAAGTCAGGGATATGTTTTCTATTCTAATTCTCTGGCCCAATGAAGGGGGGATGGGAGGCCTCAGCCTAAGACCATGACATAGAAGCCCAACCCATTTGAAAGGTGACTTTTTCACTTTGGAGGAGGGTCCTGAGGCAGCAGTTCCCTTGGGAATGCTAGAGATTAGGACAGAGAGAACAGCAGGGCACCAGGACTGAATAAGCTCTGTTACCTTTAAGTCTGGGCAGAGAAGGGCATGCTTTATTCTGTGTAGGCATGAAAAAAGCTGCTGGCCCTCTGGAAGGCACCTGAGTGATGCCACTCACAACAAAAAAATATGCCCAGCTCCTGTCCCATCAGTAGGCTTCCTCCCAGGACTATCTTCTCCGGAAGCAACTAGAGGTAAAAAAAAAAAAAAAAAAAAAAAAAAAAAAAAAAAAAAAAAAAAAAAAAAAAAAAAAAAAAAAAAAAAAAAAAAAAAAAAAAAACCTCTACCTACAGGGTTGTTTGGGGTGGTTGAAGACTAAACACCACCAACCCACAGTGGACTAAACTGCACTTACTAGAAAGGGGATAATGACAACTAGCTTGCCTTTTCCACTGAAGAATGTGGGCTACCTTTCCATCAGGGCATGTCCCAGGCATTGCCATACATCTTTTGCTGGGCACATTTAATACCAGGTGGGTCTAGTCACCAATGTTGGAGACAGTCCAAAATGCTCCACTTGAGAACTGTTCTGAATTCAGAAGCTCCAGCCTGGTGGCTGAATTTTCTACGTAGGCTTATCTAGACTACCACAACTAGAGACTAGGCCTGGAAACAGCCTTCCTCACTCAGCCTGGAGCTGGATCAGTGCAGTCCCTCTGCACTTGGGCTGGGCTCTACGGCTATCTGAGCCTGCAACAATAGGCCAAGTTACAGGAGCTGCCGTTCTCCTTCCCAGAGCGGGTGGAGAACCAAGAGTTCTCTACAAACCATTCCAGATGATGTGGGTTGTAACTGGATGTTTTGGGATTTCCTCTGGTGTGTGCTGATGAAGAGAAGCAGAAACTCTGAGGAGGTGCAGGCCGCGGGGGGCGGGAACATTGTATGTTTACAGCCATGTGTTACAGCACAGGCTAAATTGAGAGTTGGCATCTACCACACCGACTGCAACACGGGAATCTTGTGGAACACTACAGCATATAAGGTGTCTGCTACTAATCTCCTTCCAGGCAACCCATTTTTATGAAGTACAAAATCCTTTGGATTTCATACTGCTACTGATTTCATATTGGTTTTTCATGGTAAAGGTGACAATACTTTGGTTTTCCAAATATGCACAGTTTTCAATTACTGCAATCTGCTGAGAAAAAAACAAAACAAAACAAAAAACAAAAAAAAACCCTGGCAGGCTACTACCAGTTTGCCGAGCTGAAGAGGGGAAGCACGAACCAAGCTGCTTCCTGAGGATGGGTTCTGGTTGGAACCATGACCCTTCCACAGCTCTAGCTGATGATCCTGCTTCCTGGGTCCTGGCTCAGGGCAGGGGTAAAGCAGCAAAGTCAAAGTGCCTGGTAGCGACTGCTTGGAAAAAGGGGCGAGGCTCATTATAGCTCAGAACCAATGATTCGCAAGCAGTGTCCACTCTAAGTCTGGGCTCGTTTAATAGGAAGATGGAAAAGGTTCCATCCGAACACCAAAGATTCTCTTCCCCAAACTTGCAAGGACAAACTCAGGGAGGACAGTCTTTATCAGGCTAGGACTGTGGCTTAAACTGCTGTGAATCAAATGTCAGCAGGGCAGAGACTGTGGGACGGAATCCGCAACTCAATGACATGTCACACTCACCCTTACAAACTGCTGCCAGAGCCTCTTGAAAACACCAACACAGGGAAAGGCAACCGCAGGGCGGGAGGAGCAGCACAGTGGCTGGACCACTGGCCTAGCAAGAGCAAGGCCCCAAGTTTGTTTCCCCAGCCCCACATAAGCTGGGTATGGTGGCACATGCCGGTAATCCCAGCACTTTGGAGGCTGAGGCAGGAGGATCACTCTGAGTTCAAGGCCAGCCTGATACACATACTGGGTTGAGGACCAACCTGGACTAAGATGCAGAGAGACCCTGTTTGGGGGGGGGGGGGCACCTGTCGCACAGGACTCATATTGCTTCCAAACCTGACTTGGCACAGTAACAGCAACCAGCACAATGGCAGCATCTTGGGTCAAGATGACCCGGCTGAATTCACATGGGTTGGCATGGACTGTATCACAACGAAGAAATCCCCACCCAATTCCCAGGTGCACTGACTTCTGCATGTAGAGGAAAATAAAGCAGTGTGGCAGCTGAGAATCACCAGGAGAAAATAGCCTGGATGGCGAGAGGGCCAAGGGTCGAGGAGGTGTAACACTATTTAGATTGGCCAGTGCCTGGGAGTGCGAATTTCCCAAGGCCGAGTGAAAGGAGAGTGGAAAAATACTTCTCACCTGAAGGGGTGCTATGCATCCAGATCTGACTCACGCTCCAGGGGCTTTGGCCACTGCCAAGAACTGGAGCAAGCGACACATCTGTGTGGGAAGAGTGGCCGCAGAGCCTCTCTCCGCACACTGCTGCTCTTCCTTCCCTGCAACGGGACAAGGTGCCATAGTCACCTCTGGGGACACAGTGGAAGACCCAGTAGTGAGTGGATGAGCGCACGCCACAGCCATTTTTATGTAAACACGATGGAAGGAAGGTTCCCTGACCAAACCCTAAGATAAGTAAGATTTTATGGCAACTGAAGTCTGTTCCAGTGGGAGTTTCTGTATACATGCTGGTGATGTTTCTTCAATTTTTTTGGTTGTTTTTATTTTTTTTTCTTTAAAGTCCATTGATCCTCACAAAAACCCAGGAAATGCAATTAAAGAGAAAACAAATGTCCAACCAAGACCTAAGAACCCAGAGCTATGGAGAAGATGTGGCACTGGAGCCCTGGGTGTGCACAGGGGAAGGAAGGGTAACTCCCATGGGGCCTGGATGCTGGCCGCAGGAGGCAAAGGAGAGACAGGGTTGAGGCCAGGCGGTTATGTTAACCGCTGCACGATGACAGCATTGAGCAGGTTGGCTTCCTTCAGGGTCTGGCTCTCATCAGCCAGCTCTTTGTTCGGGAAGGTAGTCATGAGGACAAAACTGGTGGCAGCCATAGCTGGTCGGGCATCCACGATGAAAAGTCTGATGTCACTGATCCTGGAGGAGTGGAGAGGGGGTGAGCAGTGTCCTTCCTTCTCAGGTGTCCATAACCCCTGTTCTCAGAAGGATGAACAGAGTCCTTTCCCCACTCCCCCTTCCTTTGAGCAGCCAAAGGCACATCTAGAAGCCCACCAGATCAGCTCCTCCCTGGCCAAGGGTTCTATCTCCCTTACTGTCATCCCAACACCTTTCTAATTTTGTCCTCCTCTTCAATCTCTTCTCCCTCCTTTTAGTGCCTCACCAAGCCAGGCTCCCTTCCCACATGTAGGTCGTCTTCCCAGACGCTCTCTGCTTCCCTCAGTAATTCTAACCACACCCTGGGCCTCCTCCTTTGAAATGCTCTCCTCCTGTTTCTGATGTCTGTTCCCTGACCTTCCTTCCATGACACTGGTTAAGTTTGTAAGCATACATCTGTGGGCCTACCTGAATACTGTCCCTGCTACAGACTACAAATTCCACAGGGCAGACATGTCTCTTTTTTTATGCTGCAGGAGACACTTAAATTACCTGTGAGTAACTCCTCAGCATCAGGAATCCCCTATCTGGATGCTTATTGTATCCTGAACCTGGTAACCACAAGAATTTATCTGAATAGCATCTGTCCCTACAGTTCACAACAAACATCTACTCTGCCTCCAACCCCGGGGATCTATGCCACCTACAGTGTGGTACATCTAGGGGCTCAGATGTGCAAAATTCAGCTTCAGACTCTGAGCAGACCAGCCCCTTTCACCTGCTCTGTATAGGTGGACCCACTTTCTCCCTGGCTGAGTGGGAGTCCTGTGGAGGTTGACAGAAGTGAAAGATGACTCAAGTAACTCAGTTCATTGACATAGACACTCCCATCTCAGAGAGAAAATTGAGCTCAAGTCTCCAGATGCTCCTGGCTTATACTGAGGGCTTGTTGCATACCTTTATCCAACAGATGAAACTAGTCAATACTCAAGGATTGCCAAACTATTCATTGGTCTCACATCTAGGTCCCAGCTTAGCTCAGACATTCTTGCTCGCCAAGTACTCTTACTGGTGACAATCCTCCCGCACCTCCCCCAGTCGTCTCTTAATCTGGTACTTCTATTTCCTTAGCTTTTAAATGGAGGAGGCAGTTTGCTGTTCTTTCCTAACAGTCAAACAATCTGAGACAGTAGAGCAGATGTCAAAGACCAGACCCAGAAAAACCTGTAGCAACTGTTGTTATGGTTTGAATCTGGACTGTGTTCCGAAAGCCTTGTGTATTTGGATGTCATAAAATACTGATGTGCTGTTAAGAGGTGGTATATTGAGGCTTGACCCAGAAGAGAAACTCTGCCCTTCCTCCCTCACTGGGTTTCCCACCTGCCATGACATGAAAAACTCTCTTGCTGCACCTCCACTGTGTTGCTACCACTGCGGGCCACTATGTGACCTTCTGAAACAGTGAGCTGAAATAAATCTTTCTTCCCTTAAACTGTGGGTGTCAGATATTCTGATCCCAACCATGAGAATGTAACTCAGACAACTTGCTTAGCAGTCTTCAGAGGCCCCTAGGGAGAGAGAGGTGGAGAAAGGCAGGTGGGTGGGGTACAGGAAATGTAACTTCTCTCTGCCAACAGGTTCTAATTCAACCTGTTTTATACTCTGGCTTTAGCAGAAGATTGCCTTTGAATAAAGGGTTATGTGGCAAAAAAAAAAGAAAGAAAGAAAGAAAAAGAAAGGAAAAGAAAGAAAGAAGATTAAGGAAGGCGACCACAGGAGAGAAGTGGGCCACAGCAATAGGTAAGGAGGGACAGGGTCCAAAGTCTTAAGACTTGTATTCTTCCCCTCTCCCCTCTTAGGCAAGCATGGAGGGCCTGCTGGTGTGCAGGTTTTTGGGACACCGCCAGAAAATCTGGGCCAAGTAATACAAGGTACCTGTGGCTGTGGTTAAATTTCTGCACCAGCCTCCCACCGTCTGCAAGTCGGATTTGGATGTTTGTGGTAGGCTCTGACTCGTTGATTAAGACGGAAGAGCTAGCTTTGGCTTCATTTTCTGCCTGCTGGGCTGGAGAACTGGTACTCAACACTTGGGGGGCCGTGCTGAGGAGAGAGGAACACACACATTAAGGGCTGAGAAAGGGGGGAAATTCCTTCCAGGGTTTTCACTGAGCATCTGCTATGTGCCTGCGCTGTGTTGGGTGTTGCTGATGTACTGACCAGGACAGACTAAATTTCTGCCTTCACAGGACTCATAGGTCCAGAAAACTTCACCTTAGACCACAAGTCATCTATAACCGCTGGTTCCTTATGTATGGAGAAGCCTTGGGCCAGGGACTCAATCTCCCTTGTTGTGTTCACCTCAACAGGACTTACTAGCAGGAAGCCCAAGGTGAGAGAGACAGGGAAAAAGGACCCAGCAGTCAGCCTAAGTGTCAGTCTCCATAATGCACTGGGAGAACACGGCAAGCCTGCAGCTAAGTCAGCCTGGGCACAGCCTGGCAGGTGATGGCTTGTGATGAACTCTTCAGACCTGCATCCCCTAGTGCAAAGGCACTCACACATGTGACTCAGACTTTTGTGCCAACTGGGTGGGTGTGAGGAGCAAAAATTCAAGGGCAACTAGGTGGTCTAGGGATTAATTATACAACAACCATGACATGGGTAAGACAAAGTGTTTAGAGTTCAATTATAAGATAGGCCAAGGCTGTGTGGCCTTGGGGAAGTTATTCAAGTTTCCTCAGTAGGCTAATTAGAAGGACTCTCATAGCAAGGGTTAAAGCTACCCACTTTGCTTGGCTTTTGTGAAGATTAAAGGGGAGAATTTCAGAGCACTTAGGGTGGTGAACAAATGCAAAATGTACACACAGCTCCTAATTCTCCACAACCGTAGAGAGCCTTCTCTCTTCTAAATCATGTACCTGCCTCATTATCTTTTTTCTTAGAGAATTACCTGGCCCACACCTTTGCAGAGGAGATACCATTAGGTAAGAATTTGTTTTTTCCTCAAAGTCCCTAATTACATCTGTTCCTCTGCTTCATTTTTTTCTTCTGATCTATATGGTCTAAAAAAGGATCTGTGGCAAATCTAACTGAAAGTGTGCTCCAAAGTTTGTTGTACAAGACCCTAGTCACTTGAAATCTCTCTTCAGGGAGATTCAGGACATGCCATCTATAGTTCCAGCAGTACCATGGGGCATTAGGATGTTAAAGGTCTCAAGAGATTGTGCAGTGAAGGCAAACTTACTGAACCATCAGGACCTTCTCACATGTTATATTATTAACCGCCTAAGAACAACTATTTCATATGAAATGTCTGGAACACGTAAAAAGCAGAGTAAACAACCTTTTCTGTAAAAAGTGAAATATATGGGCTTAGAGAATTAAAAAATGGAGCTAAGACGCTGGCCACACTTACGTAGCACAGCATGCAAGACTCAGCGTGGGCTTGCACACACAGATGAATTGTGCTACTAGTTTCCAGAGGGTCTTGAAAATAGTGGGAAGTTACTGGTTACACTGGCAAATGTCTCATACCTCCTAATACTGTCCTGTTCACTACTTTTGTGTGAAATTAGGTCAACTTTTCCATTAGACTACAGTCCCTCAACTGTGTATAACAATTCCAACTACATAACATGTCCTCCTGCCAAAAAGGGACACCCACGTTTTCAGTGAGGTGCAAAATGAGGAAGACAATGAGATTATCAAGTAGCTAACACCTGTTCAGGTAGGCTGGGACAGGGAGAGAAGAGGAGTGATACCCACAAAACTACTTTGCGTGAGTACTGTCAAGGGAGCTTCATGTCTACAAGCCTCTCTGAATCATCACAACCCGCTTTGGGATGAGTATTATCTCCATTTTACAGATGAGAGAAAAAAGAAGCACACAGTATAGACTGTTAGAAAAAAATTTAAATATACAACGAACAAACAAAACAAACCTTTCTTCCTTGATCTATTCTATGTATTCCCACCAGTCCAGATTCTGTCATACTGTATCTTCGAAGGTTTATTTTATAGAAATAACAACTGTATTGAAAATACTTTCTTAATCTCCTCACCTTTCTTGAAGAGTCTAATAAACTCCTCAATTAGAAGTATGTGATGCTCAACATGTCACTGGATGTCCTGGCACCTTTACTCCCTTCTCTGCATGTGAACATCCTGTCTACATCTCTCCTGCCTAAAGTTTAGGGTAGGCAGTTTAGTGAGTGGCAGCTTTTATTACTAAGGAGAGTAAGCATGCAGACGCGTTGCAGTGACACTGTCTGCTGTCTGGCGCCGGCTCTATCACTAGACTGGCATGGCATCCTTGAGCAACTTAACTTCTCAGAGCTTCAGTGTTCCTGTAAAACAGGGATCTGTTTGCACAGGTATGAACAACTACAATCTTGGCACTGAAAAGCCTGAGGTAAGAGGATTGTGAGTTTGAGTCCAGCCTTGGCTACATACAGAGGTCAAGGTCAGCCTGAACTAGCAAAACCCTGTCTAAAATAAAAGTTCCCCCAAAACAAAAAAACCGAGCTGTTCTGTGGGGAGGGTTAAATGCAGTGGGAAGATCTGTGGTCTATTCTCATCCCTAAGTAAGGTCAAGGAAAACCTGATGCATGGACTGAACATTTCTTACACAACCTAAAAAGGGGAGGGTAGAGTTACACAATGAACTGCTTGTGAGGTACCACGATTAAGTTAAACCTTACACCAAATGCCTTATACATAGAAACTCACGCCTTACTATACTCTCTTAGGTAGAAACTCATTAATTCCACTTTACAGATTAGTAAACTGAGGCACAGGGGTGTCAGGCAACTTGTCCTAGACCCCAGTGTTGTTTGCAGTGGAACTAGGACATAATCCAAGATTTGTGGCTACAGGTCACACACTTGCGACACACTCTGCAGTTACAGAGATCTAGGCCTGGATTTCTGGAGCCATGGCAAAAAACTCAGCTTCCTCATCAATAAAAAGTTAAATAAAAGCTCTCAGATAGTTGAGAAACTTGTTAAAAATTGCTAAACATATGTTCGATCCTCAACATACACTGAAGTGCAAGCAAATGCTCTGTGATTGTGCAAGAATACTCAGGACACTGCGGTGTGGAGGGCTGTGACTAAGGGAAGAGCAGGGACTGGAGGGAAGCCAGCTGTGCAGTGACCAGCAAGTGAGGCTCTGAGAGGGCCCGACTGCTCCAAGCTCCTCAGTCCTTATTTATAAATGGGGGATCTAACAGAATCATAGGAGATAATACACAACAACACTCAGCATAGTGCTTAGCTAACAGCAGAAAATTCTCCAACTGTTGTTAACTATGATTCTTGAAGGTTCTGCCTCATTGTATTTCTGAATAATGGGTCAAAATCACTTCAGATGCTACTATCTACCTAAGGAAGAAGGTCATCTGAGAGGCATGCCCAGTCTTGCTGCTCTCATGGGTGGTAGAGTACAAGAGACGTAATTCCAACACCAGGCCTTTTGCTTCTTCAAATAAAAGTGAGACACGCAGAGCGCATTAGCTGTGAACTGTTGTACTCATCATGCAGGAAGGCTAAGCACATCAGTTTAAAGGACTAGCCTGTCTTGTCTTCTAAGAACTATTACCACCTGAGTCCAGGTAGCTACCTCCAGCAGAGGGTGTTTCACCCAGAGACAGGAGAGGGGTCCAAGATTCTAACACACAAGGCTTTGAGAAAAACGCATCCAGACCATAGCTGCATGTCTGCAAACACATACACAGTACACCTACACAAAACCACATGTGCACGTGTGCAATGTTAAGACAAGAAGGATATATTTTCTACATACTACCTAGGTATTTCTAGGGGATAGGCTTAACAACTGTTTATTTTTTAATCAGAATTTTTTTCTTGAAGGATGAGTATGTTTTATACTGATAAAAATAAAACAGGTGCTCTATAACGCTTGTTGTAGCTGACAGGGAAGTTAACTGTGAAGACAGTATTCTGGGCCATGCCACAGCCCCCACCTGGCAGACAAAATGATTTGGGCAAGCTGACATAACTACTTTGGTCCTGGTACTTAGTGGCCTAATCCACTGTTCTCTGATGTCCTCAGCTCTGACCCTTGCTCTCAAGAAGGTACGCACACCCAAGAGGGCAGTAGGAGATTCCATGAAAGCACCGAGCAGAACCTGACAGAGCCTAAGTGTTGGTAGGCCAAGCTGTAAACCCAGCAGAGAATCGTTAAGATAGCAAGGGCTGCAGGCAGGTCGAGGGCTGCCAGCTGGAGGGCAGAGGGCACCCTGCTGTGTAAGAGTGTAGGAACGCAGTCCCAAGACCTAGGCTCTAGTTCCAGCTGCCTAACACACTACCCATATGCCCAAGGGCAGCCCTAAAAGCCTAAGGCTCAGTTTCACCTCTAAAATCAGGGCTGTCCTGGCAAACGGACGTCATGTGCTGTGTGTGTGCCATATGTGTGATTCGCTCTAATAATACTAACCATGTGATCCGTGGGCCATAGTCAAACCTGAGGATGTCCAGAGAGAAGGTAGCTTGTTCAAGGATGGGCCTGTCCACCAGGAATTTACAGCGACTATTAACCAATCAGATCCCACTGGGGTTTGAGTGCAAGGCAATAACAACTGTTGGCAAGGGTACAGAGGTGAAGACAGGATAGTGGCAGAAGACTCAGGAAAGTGTCAAGCAGGGCCAAAATAGTAAAGAGGTGCTGAACTGACGTAATGGTGGAGCCCAGCCTGCAACAGCCTGCACAGAGACAACAATATTCTTAAGCTCTCCAATATTGTGAGCAATGCTACTAACAGGCCTCGCTGGGTGAGAAAGTGTGAGATTCCTTATTCTTCTCAGAGTCCCAATTCAGGCTGTAAGCCATCAAGAAGATCACACATTCCTTAAACACTCTGGATTAGTAAGTCAAAGTGGCAGATGTGTTCTGCTCAGCATGTGCAGGGCTCTCTCTACATGTACCCATATTCTAGGAGGTGAGGTCTCTTATTAGGAAACTGAGGCTCTCCAGTGCAAGGTCACACAGCTACAGAGTGAAGACGACTCAGGTCTCTCAGCTCCAAAGCCCATATTCTCCATGGTCTTCCTCTTGTAAAAATAACACTTGAATTACTTTGTAAACAGTAAAGAGCTATCTATGCCCAAGAAGGACACAGGTGGGACTGACACACTCTGGCTCCTATTGTTGCTGCTCCTTACCTGCCGAGTTTCTGGCCCTCACCAGTGAAGGCTTTGAAGGCTCCCTTGGGCTTCACAAAGTCCTCATCCCGATGGTCCTCCATATCTAAATTCACCTGTCCACCATGGGCTAACCTCCGCAGCTCTGCTGGAACCTCCCTGGGAGGGAAAAGGCAACGATGGGATTTACAGTGAGCAGGACAGAAATGTCAATGATGGGGTGAGAGAAGAAACCTCAGTGTCAAGGGGACTGGTTGCTCCAGTGGCTACCTGGATGGCGCCACTATCTCTCTTGTCTGCTCAGCCACAGTAGACAACTATTTCTCTTTTGGCCACTTAGGTCAGCCCCAGGCCCAAAGAACAGAAAACACAGAGTTTTTCGAGCAGATCTGTGAATCTGTAACTTGACTATGGCTAAATCAGCTTGAAAATTTTTAGTTTTAAAATTCTAATTTTTTGCCTCTTGTCTTACTTAAAATTTCATTCACTAATTTGGGACTTAAACAGGGCTTTTCTGCATACCCTCTGCGGATAGACTCCAGAAACTGGGCATTGGATGGGTCCTGGTAGCTTCTGAGCTCGCCATTGTCCAGGCTGAATCCACTTTTCCAAAGCTTCAGCACAACATGAACCTATGAAGATAGGAGGCACACAGTCCATACAGGCACCAATTTGGAAAGCACACCAATTTTAACATACAAATTATTAAGTTTTTACTATTTTATCCACTACTATTATTAACAGACTAGCAGACATATGCATACAGAGAAACCAATCAACAACCAACCAAAGTAGCATGAACTTAGTGCAGGAAGGATATACGGCACAGGTTAGGAGCTTGGGAAGTGTTTTTAAGAAGTCTTGCCTTTGTGCCTGAACTTTGTTATTCACTAGCAAAATAACTCTGAGAAAGTAACTCAATCATACCTGAGGTCTCGTCATCTGTACAGCTGCCAGTGTGCTTGGCATGTAGCTAGTATTCTGAACTACTGCACTCAACTCATGACTGTTTTATGGTCATTAAAATTATATCTATAGCTAGGCATGGTACTTGGAAGGCTGAGGTGAGAGGATCATTTGAGCTCAAGAGTTTGAGACCAGCCTCAGCAGGATAATGAGATTCTGCTTCAAAGAAAAACAAACAAAAAATGGTACTTAAAACAACAACTTCCTATACACATTCACAGATAAAGGTGAGAGCCAGGTGTGGTAATACACACCTATAATTTCAGTACTCTGGAAGGCTAAGGCAGGGTGCCCACATATCTGAGCCCAGCCTAGGCAACTCTGGCTTAGTAAGATCCTGTAAAATAAATTATGAGGAAAAAAACAGGCTAGGGATGTAGTTCAGTGAAAATGACCAGGGTTTAATACCCAGTACGGAAACAACAAAAACAAAAGACAGCTCAAGGTTAAAAATGAACGAATTAATAAGTACTGCCAAAGTGGACAGAACTTATTTTCTTTCTGCTTGACTTTATCTTGGAATAAAATCTAAAATAACTTAAAATATACAATACAGAAAGAGTCAAAAGGCTACATAAAAATGTGGCATATTAAAAATTTAAAAAACATTCAAAATTGTCTCTGCAGCACGGTTGTATTTATAGTGGGAGAGACCCTATATACATGAAAAAAAGTCCTAGACAAGGGGAAGGAACATAAAAGTTGTGTTTCAGACTTCTCTGATGGCCTGAAGACCAAGTTCTTTGTCCATGTCCATATTATTAGAGGGTCAAGATAAACTGTCCCTCTAAGATCCATGAAACGCTGAGAAAACTTCATTTGTCCATTCATTCTTTCCTTTACCCACCCTTTTTTAAATAGCCCAGTGACATGAGAGCTGCCCCCGATTTCCCTGACAAGCCCCTCCGTACAGAACACTGCTCAGGCACTGTCTCTGAAGGGCCCCTCTTATACAGATTGCTAGTGCATGCACAACACATGATAAATGTCTTCCAAAAATGGCAGAAATAGTCTATAAACTTCTGTGAGGAAGGTAGATGCACACTCACATCTTGGCCGGAATGCCGCCTCCTTTCTCCTGCCACGTAGGCAGACTCTTCTTCCGGTGTTGCCCCAAGGCGGTAGCCGCCTCCCGCAAATGGCTATGCAAAATAGGTCATAAACATCGGGTGGTGGGGTTAGACCCATACAGTATGAAAGAAAGAGCAGAGGGATTCTGATCAAGCTTGTTAATGATTGCTGCACTTTCTCTGAGTATCAAACTCAGTGTCCACAGGGCCAGACAATATGGCAAGTAAATCAAGTGGCCAGGAATAGGGTGAAAGCTGGAAGGCAGAATGCGCCTTCGGAACTCTATAGTTAATTATGGCCATGTAGAAATATGGGTGCAGGATAATACTAGACTTTTCTTTTCCCAAAGATAAAAACTCAGATTTTATATAAATTGGTAGTGATTAATTCAATTATAGTAAAATAAAGCAAAACACCGAGTTGACCAAACTTGACAGGTCAAACTAAACATATCTGCAGGACCTGATCCAGACTAGAGGCTACTGGTTTGAAAACTCTGCCCCAAACCATGACTTTACAGTAAAGGATGAAAACAACTCTTGATATGCAGGTCTTCTATACAGGAGACCACGAGAGCAAATGGAAGACAGTCACCCTCCATCTCCCCCCCACCCCCCCGAACCTGGCCCCTGTGGGCATAAGCAACAACTGTTATGCTCACTCTTGGTTTACTGGTCTCTCCAGGGCTCTTGGTCACTCGCTCCACAGCTACGGCTCCATGCTCCTTGGCACCTTTAAAGAGATCATCCACCAGCTCGTTGGGACTTTTCTTCCTAGGAGGGCCAACAATTTGCTGTCCACTTCTCTCTGAGCCCCCAGCATAAAACCTGTATAGACAATACGTTTTTAAACACCTAATACACTTGGAAAATGAAAAGAGTATGCCATAGGTTCTGAGACAGGTGTTGGGCACACCGAAGCAAGAGGGTACAGTGCCCATTTTTAAGGAACTGGCTAGTTGGGGACACACGTAAGGAGGCAGGCAGGCAGGCAGGTACAGGCAATGTGAGCAGCCACGACGTCAGTAAGGACCTTGTGGGAGCAATGAGCTGGGGAGGTTAGCCCAGGCTTCACAAGAAGGCTATCTTCTGGGCTGAGTCCTGAGTACAAGGTTATCAGGTGAAGAAATGAGGGAAAGGCATTCCAGGCATGCACGACAGCATGTCAGCACAGAGGACAGCCCTACAACTAGGATTGTATGGGTAAATGCCAGCGACTCTCTAGGAGACAGGGCCCATGATCCTAGTCAGAAGCAGCTATCTCTAGTCACTCTGAGTTAATGGTGGCAGTGGTACAGTTAGTACAAGCAGCTAGGCTCCAGTCCTGGCTCTGCCACTGTGTGACTTGGCTAAGCCAGTGAACTGTGTTATATACACTTTCCTTGTCTTTGAAATAGAAGGGAGGGAACCACATGCCCTACCTACCTGCTCCTTAAGAGGACCGTGAGATTCAAACCAGCAGATGTATGCAAAAGAACAAGCAGAGTAATGCACACACGTGAGGTGGTACGACACAACATCAAGAGCTTCCCCAAGACTCACCTCACTTTGCCATTCTTGTGACATACAACTGGGGGCCCTGAGGAGATGGTACTGAGAAAGCTGGGAAAGCTCCAATCTCAAACGTGAGCCCCCCACACCACTCCTAGCTTTGTAATGGGTCAGGACTGGCTTTTGGGGTTGGGGGAATAGCTCAAAGGTTAGAGTGCTTATCTAGGATGCAACAAGGTCCTGGGTTCAACTCCCTAGCACCACATAAAAATTAACCAGATGCACGCCTATAATCCCAGCACTTGGGAGGATGAGGCAGGAGGACTGCTCTGACTTTTAAGACCAGCCTGGGTTACACAGTTGAGTTCAAGACCAGCCTGGACTACTGACTGGTTTCAGGTTACTTTTTTTTTTATACCTTGGCCTGAAAACCAGTTGTCATGCAGCTGTCTTCTTATCACTCCCCATTCATGGTTTAGCAACAGCATGTCCCAAGTGAGTAGAGTTAAGGACCTATAAACATTATTTTCACCTTTCTAGGTCTGGGCATTCACTACAGAATGTGAGGCAAAGCAGCAGCCTTGGCAGGGACAGGAATAGTGGTGTCTTAGGTCTGGAATGCTGAGATGCCAAGGAAGTTATGGGCACATGAAACAATGGCTTGGAGGATGAGCCTGGGCAAAAAGTGGATGTCACTTAGAAGACCAGCATTCACACAATAGATGACACTACCTCAGGGAACACGAAACCCTGAAATTAGCATACGCTCTGAACCTTAAGGACATATATAAAAGGTCCCCAGGCAGTATAATGGCACAGTAAGAATGAACTCACGTGATTTATAAACCCACAACCCAAGGCCTAACCATTATGAGGTAATTGCATTTCCATAATAGTTATTATATAATGTTCCTTAGGAATGTTCAACAGACTAAGGCAGACCCAGGAAGAAACAAAGCCTGAGATAGGAGGCTGTAGCCAGGTCATTTTTGTTCAATCAGGTAGATAAGTTCTGCTCAATTAACTGTAAGGTCTTTATTAAGGGATCACCAAGTGCTGGATTAAGAGCTAGAAGGTTATGGTCATGAGCCTTAAAAACTCAAGTTCTTAACTTAGTATTTTTATTTCTAGAAACTATTGTAAGAAAATAATTTCAAGATGTGCTCAAAGATAAATACACAAGGGTGCTCATAACACTAACATTTACAGTAATAACTGGAAACAATCTAAATGTTGGCTATCCCATGATGGATTATATAGAGACTGAAAATGCGTATGAAGAAATTAATAATTTGGAAGAGTATTTAAGACCTAGCATTAATCCAAAAAAAGAAAAGCGACATTATCTGACTTTCATCATGTGCAATATAATCCAAAGTATACTTATACACAGAGCAAAGATTGAATGGGAATATACCAAAATATTGACTATAGCTACCAAAGGGTAAATGAGCACTTCTTTTCTACACTAACTTGTAATTTCCACAATGCATAGTAATTTTATTACAACCTCCTTAAAAGTTAACAGCATATGTACACAGGAGAATTTGGAAAATATACTTTTTTTTTCTCTCCTTTCCTTTTTGTGTTACTGGGGACTGAACACAGGGCCTCTGTGTTGACATTTCCTCTGAGCGACATTTCCAGCCCATTTTTAATGTTTGAGACAGGGTTGTGCTAAGTTGCTAAATTGCCCAGGCTGGGCTTGAACTTGCTAGTTTCCTGCCTCAGCCCCCCAAGATGCTAGGATTATAGGCCTGTACTACTAGGCCTGGCTTCAGAAAAATCTATATTTATTAGCTCACATTTTATTTATTACTTATGTATTTTTTTCCTATAAAAAGAAACAGCTGAAAAAGAAAACCACAAGTATTGATATGTCCTGGTTGTGTGGTTTATATTCTATATAATTCTATATTATTTTTCCTTCTCACTGACTTATTTCCCTCCCCCTAGAATTCCTCAAAAAAATGTATATTGTTTTAACAATCAAAACAACTCTTCAGCCCTGCACCTTCCTCAAGTAACCAGAATACCACAAAAGAAAAATATAGTTAGTAGCAGGGTACAGGGATGACTTCTACGCTACAGGGGACAGGAGATATTATTAGGATAAAACACTGCAACAACAGTAATGGCTGGTAATAACTGAGCACATATTCCCTGTTCTAGGTGATTCATGCACTGCTGTGAACTTCCTGTGGGTTATGCCTGCAGATCAAAGCCTTACCTCTGGCCTTCTTCCTCCTCGTCGTCCTCATCCTGGTCATGAATGAGGTCTCTGAAGGATGTCACTCTGCTATCGCTGGAGACAGAAAAAGAAGCAAAGTGATTCCAAGGAGAGTCTATAAAAGTTAATATCCACCACCAGCTGCTGAGTCGAGGACAGTGGGATTAGATTTTTACGTGTAAGTATACAGGATGATAACAGGATGAATGCGGGGGGGGCGGGGTGGAGAACAATTTAGCATTTATTTCTGCAAGGTCACAAGGACTAGATTAAGTGATAAAGTACTACTGTGGGGCAAATGGAATCTAACTTTAGCTGTCCTGAGAAGGTGGAGAAAATAGATCCTTATTACTTAAGAAACTTACTCCTGGCTACACACTTTTACCATTTAATTTTTAAATACCACAGGAATGCCAGGCACTGAACTGGAAGCTGGAGTCTGCCACCAGATCCAGTTCTTACAGGGAAAGAGTGGCACAGATAGGTCAGGCAATAATTCATTAAATGTTATGAAACGGACTGTAACAGGGGAAGTATGGAAATCTTGTGTGCAGAGCCTCTTGTTTTGAGTGAGGGAATGTCAAAAAAAAAAAAAAGACTTCCTAGAAAAACACCACATCTGAACTAGTGCCACAGAACTGGTAGTCGGGTAGCCACAGCAATCCAGGGTGGTAGGACCTACAGAAGAAGCACAGCTCCGGTATCCTCATCCATAAAATGGGAACAGTAATAGTATTCATCTCACACGATTGTTGTGTGGGCTAAAAAGATGTGAATGTAAAGGCTTAACTCAGTGTCTGGTACCCAAGTGCTCAATAAGTGGCAGCTGTTATTACTGAAGAGTTTGGGCTTCCTCTAACTTTTTAATGTCTCTATATCCCTTTGAGAATTTGATCAAACCTATAAACTATCTTGCCAACAAAGATATCCATGACATAGATACAAACTTGTGCGTACAAGTTCAGCTAATTTATAGACCTTCTCTCATCCACTTCCCAGATTCCTCCTAAGGATCCAGGAACTTCATACCTAACACCTGAGTATTGGATCAAAGAAGGAGACCATTCTGCAACAGCAGTAGCAACAATAAAGTAGGTGAGAAGACACAGAGAGATTATCAGCAGCAGGCCAGGTGTCCTGTAACAGCTAGGATGGGGGTGGGGGCTAGTCCAAGCTGGCTTCTGCTGAGAATGCAGTCAGCACTTCTGGCCTAGACAAGGACAATGATGCCCAAATACTGCCTTCCCTTCTGCTCTGGCTCCACCAAGCCCATTACCAGTCACAGGTGTAACTAAAGAGGAAGTAAGACTTCTGGGCTCAAAGATATGTTCAGTTTTTTACTTTTCTCAGGTATAACATTAAATTCTATTTCTTTGATGATCTTACTTTGATGTTTTAATATATATACTTGCTGTGGAATGAGGCAGGGTACAAAGAACAAAAAGGTAAGAATGGACACAAAAATGCCAATGACAGCCAATGGCACACACTGCTCTAAGCGCTGTGTGGGCTACCACAGGCAGGCACTACTATCAATCCCATTTAAGAGGAGAGGAAAACTGGGGGACTGAGATAAGTAATCTGCCCAAGGTCACAAAGCTCTGAGGTGGTAAAGCTGGGATTTGAACGGAGGCAGTAGGCTTCTGGGCCCAAGCTCTAGTAAACCACTGCCTCAACTGGATTTTGAAACCACTAGATAGAAGTGAGAACTGGAAGGCCTTGGAGGCAAAGTTCCAACTTTTCTCTCTTGGCACTCTGATGTGGCAACAGCCTAAGAACGTCCTCGGGTAGCTGTGAGAGACTCAAATCCCAGGAAATCAATAGCTCTACCAGCAGATGCAAGAACAGCCTTCATCCTAACAACCATGTTCCAGGCAGTAACATGTAACGTGCCATCACCAATACTTCGCAGCTTAGCACCTTCAAATAACTAAGGGGCTATTTTCCTATTATTCTTCTGTGATGGGAGACAGGGACAGATGTGAAGGGAATAATGTGATCTGGTGCTAATGTTCCTTCTTCAAAAGGAGGAAATGTACCATAAACTTTAGTTGCCTGGAGAGATAATTACTTCATGGCAAAAATAATATTCTGTAGTCTGGGATTGAATTCAAACTCAAATAAATTTTTCTGGCTAGAACACATAAAGGGAAGTAGACATAATGTGGCTAAAGCACAGAGAAAAGGCCAAGTTCAGACAGTTCTGTATAAAGACGAACTGCCTGTCTCCTCGAAGACCAGTGCTTCCTCATCATGTAGATCTGCCATGGAGCCAGGGGCCAGGACAGGTGGTACAAACAGGACCCCAAGGCTTCATACTGTTCCACCTGACAATCCTGGCTTATTTTCTACAAGACTTACAATGGTATTAGGCATCCTAAAATACCAAAGCAGCATTCCTAAAGTTATTGGGCTTCCCTTTTTATATCTACAGTCGTCCTGAGAGGAAGTCCTTTGGGTTCTACTTAAAAGTTTCCAGAGATGGAGCAGTTATAAATCAAAGGTGCTCAAAAATCTCAAAATTAGGTTCTGTGGTTTCTTCCAGAATTGAGACATAACTATACTCAGGTAAGAGTTACATGTCTCTATGCAGGAAATGAATGGAGCCCGAAGGGAATTATTACCTAACACTCCATATAACTTCACTTAAGATACTTTTAATCACATCCCCTAGTATACACACCCAGGCCAGAACCCTCTGACTAGTTGGAAAACAGCTTCTCACTGCTGGAAACACTCTAATAGCAATCACTGAAGTAGGTCCTTACCTGGGGGCTGTGCCTCTGGACACTGAACTGGGGGTTGCCTGTGAAATGGTCACAATGTCTTCGTCCCCTCCGTCCTCATAAAAGCTCGCTAGCGCGATCTGAAACAGACAGGTAGTACCTTGGGATCCTTAAATAGTTCTTCACCTAATATGTATCCCTTTTGAGCATAAAGAAACAAAAACTTAAAGACATGAGCTATAGTTACCAGACAGCCTATATCTGGGGCCATTGAAAATTATAGCAAAAGGTAACAGATCACCCGTTAAGTCTTCATATCATGTGAGATAGATTCCACCCATCAAGGAGAAAAAAGATGGCAACAGGAAAAAGAGGGTAGAAGACATTCTTCATTCTTTTTTTTTTTTTCCAGACAGGGTCTCACTCTGTGGTTCAGGCTGGTCCTGAACTCACTTTGGAGCCCAGGCTTGCCTTGGATTCAGAGTGCTGGGATTACAGGTGTGTGCCACCATGCCCAGCTTATGTGTTGCTGGGAAATCAAACTAGGATACTTAGCGCTTGCTGGGCAAGAGCTTTAACCGCTGGGCTATTCCTCCAGCCCCGACATTCTTCATTCTTATTTCATGAAGTAAAGGCAGCATGTATTTATTGAGCATTAACTTATGTGCCAGGTTGTTCTGAGCACTCTGTATGTATTAATTCATTTAGTCCTCACAGAATTTCCTGCAATTAGTACTATTATTGTCTCATTTTGTAGGCTACAGAAGCACCAAGAAACTAAGACAACAGCTATAGCCACACAGTTGGTAGGAAGCGGATCCAGGTTTGATCCCAAGCAGTGTGCTCCAGCCCTTAAATTCTTAAAGCCAGAAGCCAAAAACTGTGGGGTCGGTCTCTACTGCTACCTTTCCTTTCCTCACGAAGCCCAGTATATATGTGTGAAACAGGGACACCTGTTTCACCAATCCCACTCACTGGATGAGATGATTCACTAAGATTTATGCAGTCATGTCTAAGCGCTACACACACAGAAGGAATATACGGCTTCTGGCCACTTGTGACCGTTTGTCTCCCTTATCTCAATGGATAGACAGTTCATCACATACCCTGCACAAAGAAACAGCCCTGATGTCTACAGAAATAAAAAGACACAGCTCTGTCCTCAAGATGGCAGGTCATTTTGTTGGCAGTGGTGGGGGACATAACAAGTTTCAGAAAGCGCCTTCATGAGAAACAGCCAACCTACTGGGGTTAGAATGCTATCCGGGCACTTGCGATGAGGGGGCACTCAGAGAGCCTATGTTCAAATTCTGGCCCTGCTCACAGAGCCACACCACATGCACGAGCCTCTCTACTTACAGCCCGTGTAGGATGGAACCGATGACTTGCAGACAGCAATGTCAATGACAGAATCAGCAGACCTGGTTCAAATTTCAACGCCATCACTGACTGGCTGTGTGACATTAGTTAGGCACATTCCATTCCCTCTAACTTTCCGATTTCTCCTCTATAAAATGGGCCCGAGGCAGACAGGGACCCTCATGGGGAATCCACGAGGTAAAAATATTTCTTTCCCCCTATTCCTAAGTAATGTATTTGGGCTTGTCCTTACCTTCTGGTTGGAAATGAGACAGAACTGACTTCTAATCCTCTCTCTTTCTCCTGGCAGCTGGTGAGGCCTTGAACAAGTTACTTAGTCTCCTTAAACCTCTGCTGTAAAATTCGACGGTTACATGGGAGAAGATGTACAAAGCTGTTCACCTACAGCTGGCTTCTGATAGGTACTCAATAACATTTCAATAATATTAGTCATGGGCCGTCATTTCCCTAGGATGTAGGCTGGCCAAGAACTTCATGCAATTCCTTTCTACGATTAATTACAGAGTGCTCTTCCTGCGCGGGCTGCAAGGCACTGGGGATCCGTCCGCGTGCGAAATTCCCTTCCCAGGGAAGCTTGTCTTCTCACTCATCACAAATACTTAATGAACACTCGGATAGTCAGCGAAGCGGATTCCCGGTTTAGACACAGGTTAGCTGGGAAAGGCGCAGGGACTCCGACCCGGGGGGATCTACGTGCCAGGCACGGGGTGCGGGGCGTGGGCCCACTCGGAGTCGGGCCACCACCGGCTCCCGCGCCCCGCCGCAGCCACGCCCCCAGGCAGCCCTGTCCACGCGGGCCGCGACGGCGCCCCAAGTCTCCCGACGGCCGGGCGGCGGGGCACGGGAGGAAAGCGGGGTTTCGGCGGCGCAAGCCGGGCTCGGCCCGCGTCCCCCACGCCCAGGGCGAGTCGGCGACGCGCGGCGAGCGCCCCCGGGCCCGCGAGGCCTGGGTCGGCGCCGGCCGGGCGGGGATGACGGTGCGCTTCGGCCGCTCGGGCGTGAAGCGCCGGCCGCCGGCGCCCAGCCCGCCCGCCGCGCCCCGCGCCGCGGCGCTACCTGCAGGTCCCAGCCAGCCGACTCCAGGAAGAAGCGGGCCCGGTCCTCCTCGGCGCCCGTCACCGCCACGAACTCCCTCAGCGCGTCCTGTCGCTCCGCCGCCATCTTCGCCCCGTGCGCTTCCCAAACCGCTCCGGCCGCCCCCGCGCTGCCCCAGCCCCGCTGCCGCGTTCCGGCCGCCGCTCGACGCGGCCAGCCGCCGGGCGCCCGCTCGCTGGGCCCGCCCCTCTCGGTGCCTCACCGAAAGTCCTCCGTGCGGGAAACCCCGCCGCTCCGCGCCCCCTGGCGGTCACAGCGAGGGCCACAGCCTAACGGCCGAACCGCGCCGCACAGCGGGGATGAAAAGTGGGGTTTGCACGTACTGGTGGGATGAAAGACCCGGAGGGAAAAAATCAGACTCACGGGGCTGGAGGAGCAGCTGAGCGGTTATAGCGCATGCCTGGCAAGCCCAAGGCCCTGGGTTTCGATACCCCAGCACCACGTAAGCTCGGCGTGGTGGTGCGCGTCTGTAATCCAGGAGCCCCAGCCAGGAGGATTTGCCGCGAGTTTGGGCTACATAGTGAGTTCAGGGGCAGTCTGGACGTCAGAGCAAGACTTTGTATATATAAAAAATCAGATTCACAATTATGGATAGAATTTACAAATGAACTACAGAACATAGGCAGCTATGAAGACGAGTGAATTATAATAGCTACAGGCCGTCTGGATAAATCTCAAATGTCAAGCCAAAAAGCCAGGCTGGGAATGATCTGCGTAACAAAGCATCATTTAGGGATATCTATATTTAATTTAGACGTGGGGAAATGTCGCATTTGAGCCCTTCGCTTTCCAAGCTATTCTGGGCCCAGTGAATTGAGGGGAGGATGAAGTGGCTTTGGCCACAACTCTTGACACTGATCCGCAGGGGTCTCTGTCCTCCACGTTTTCCAGCTCTAGGTCTTACGTGCAGGAGGAAGCGGGTCCCTCTAGGCGGGAGGAGAGCTGATGAGAATGGGCAC
Source organism: Ctenodactylus gundi (assembly GCA_004027205.1). NCBI lineage: Eukaryota > Metazoa > Chordata > Mammalia > Rodentia > Ctenodactylidae > Ctenodactylus > Ctenodactylus gundi. Next base: position 51,530 of record PVKB01004200.1, on the reverse strand, counting down.
ATCTGACCCCTGGAGCTGCCAGGAGCCCAGGCCCTGGGGCAGCCCAGGTGGGAAGTCTCCGAGGACGAGGAGGGTGGAGCTAGAGCGAGGGGAGGAAAGGAGAGTGGCGAAGGGAAAGGAGAAAACAGAAGGAAGAGGAGAGGTGCTGGGGTTCAGTGAGGCCCGGGGTGCAGTTGCTGACTCCTGTGTGGACAGTCCATGTTCCGATCCCAAGGCTTATGAGGGACACGCGAGGGTGCAGCCTCCCTGGGGCCTTGCCCTGCTCTGACTCTGGTGGCCATCTTGCCAGAGTACCCCCGCAGGACCAAGGTGGCAACTGGGGAGTCTGGCTCTCTCTCTGTCTTCACCTTTTTTCTTTGATAGTTCAAAGCCCAGGCTGGCTTTGAACTCGCAGCAATTCTCCTGCCTCAGCCTCCCAAGTGCTGGCATTACAGATGTGTGCCACCACTCCTGGCTTCAGACGGTGGGCTTCTCTAAATCCTTAATTACCTTTGCTGTGTTTTCTAGGACCACTTCCTCTTCTCCATCTCCTTTTTCTTCTTCATCTTCAGTACCAGGGATTGAACCTAGGACCTTGGCACTGAGCTACATCCAGCCTCCTTTTTAAAATTTTTATTTTGAGACAGGGTCTCGATAAGTCATTAAGTTGTCTAGGCTGGGCTTTATTTGTGATCTTCCTGCCTCAGCCTCCCAGGATACTGGGATTGAAGGTCTGCTCCCCCAAGCCTAGGTCATCCTCTGTTTCTTTTTCCCTCACTACCGGTTGCCATGTCCTATCAATCACCATTCTCTTAGATTTTCCAGTGGAATCTGAGGAGAGTCGGGGCTCACCAGTGGCTGAAATCACCAGGTGAGGAACCAGGCGGGGGCTACGCTCTCCCTGCCAAGGGTGGTGGCCAGGCCTTAGAGTTCTGAGCACACAGTGGGAGCATAACTGCACAGTGGGACAAACCATAACACAGTGCTCAGGGCTCTCACATGCACCAATGCATTTGAGCCTCAAAACTACCTAATTGAGAGACACTAGTCAACCCCCCCCCCCCCCAATTTATAGATTAGGAAACCGAGAGAAATAAGCTCTCCCAAGAGATAAGTGCAACAACTGGCATTTGAACCTGAGAACCAGATTCCCAAGACTGTGACTTCCACTTCTACCGACAGGCTGCTTCAGATGGGTATAGGTTCCTGCCATCTTCCCGGCATTCTGCTCGGTGCCTGCCAGTCCTGTGCCGAGCCTCTTGCCTCAAGGCCTTTGTGATGGCCTCTGCCTACTCCTAGTAAGCTCTCCCCGGGTGTCTACAGGGCTCTCTCCCTCAGCTCCTTCAAGTCTCAGCTGAAGCGTCACTGAATGAGTCCTCTTCTGGTAGCCCTAAATGAAACAGCCTCACCTGGCCTTTGCCTCAGCAGGCGGGCACCCTCTGTTCCCTCATCCCGCCCTACTGGTGCCCTTAGCACTCACCTTCCTGGGACGTGTGACTTAGTTGTACTTATTTGTATGAGAGAATGCGGGAGTTTGGTGAAGACCCAGGTGGGTGTAGGACTGGCGTCACCATGAGGGCATGATGGGAGATGAGGTCTGAGGGGTGATGGCGACCAACAGGGGCAGACCAGGGGCTCCCCTCTCCCCTGTGGTTACCTAGACACCCGGCTCTGTGCTTCCCTGCTGCATTACACGCTGGGGGCTGCTGCTACAGATCACCATTGACTCATTGGTTTAAAACAAGAGAAACTTATTTTCTAAAAAAAAAATATTTTCTCACTAGTGTGGTAGGCCTGGCATCTGAAACGAAGGTGTTGGCAGGGTCATGCCACCTCCAGAGTGTCTCAGGCGAACTCTTCCAGCCCCTCGCTGGGGCTGCTGCTGGTCCTTAACTCGTGGCCACGCCACTGCAGGCTTTGCCCTTCTGGTCCTGTGCTCTCTGCTTCTCTCGCTTTTCCTCTGTGTCATGTTTAAAGATGCTTGTGTTGTGCTTAGGCCCTGGCTGGCTGGTCCAAGACAACCACTCCATCAAATCTTAATGTAATCACACTTGTAAAATCTTTTTCTCCTCTCCTCTATTCTCCTCTCCTCTTATCTCCTCTTGTTCATTTTCTTTTATTGTCATCACAGGTTCCAGAGATTGGGTTATGGTTATTAGGAAGCGGCACTGTTATAAGCCTACCTATCTATCTGGTTATATACTGATTTATCCACTTTTCAGATTCAATGTTCTCTTTGGCTTAGTTCTGTGTTTCTGTTTGTTATAGTGACAAACATTAAAAAAAAAAACCCCACCTGCTCTCGAAGTACGTGCAATGAATGTTTGCATGGCGAGAGAATGGTGAACCCGTGGATGGGCCCTTGGTGAGTGTCCAACTGGCCTGGCTCCCATTCAGCGAAAAGCCCACGCGAAGATCCTCACAGAGAGACTGTTGAATCACAGCAGGTGCATAGCCAGAGCCCAGAGGAGCCCTCAGGGGTCAAGGCCAGCCATGTCTGACTCTAGGGCCTGCGCACTGTCCCCTGCATCAGAACTTCGCAGCCATGGCACCAGTGACACTTTGGGCCCGGTGAAGGCTTCGAGGCAGACGGGGTGGGGGGGGGGGGGGGGGGGCGGCCTCTGCAGAGGAGGGTGTTTGGCAGCACCTTCGGTCTCTACCCACTAGATGGCAGTAGCGAACCGAGTTGTGTTTCCAAACATTGCCAAAAGTCCGTGGGAGGAGTAGGGGACCAGAAATCTCTCCGTGAGAACTACCGGGAGGCATTGTGCCGTGCACCGGAGGAGGAAAGCGGCGGCAGCTTAGTTGAAATCACACTCAGGTCTTCCACATAGCCAGGAAGAGGCAGGCTTTATGTACCGCAGCGATGGAGGTCACTGTTTACTGCCTGGTATCTACCCTCCGGCTCTCAAGAGAAAAGATTTTAGCGGGACACTTTGCTGCCAGAATAAAGACAGCATTTCCCAGCCTGCCTTGTGGCTAGGTGCGACCATGTGACCATTGCTAGCCAATGAGAGGTAAGCAAGGGGGGGAATTCCTGGGATTGTCTCCTCTTCCCTACCTTCCTCCCAAGTCTGGCTAAAGAAATGTGGACCTGGAAGCAACCAAACCATACTAGGAAACTCCTACTAGAGGACACCTGTATCACCTGGGCTGCTTGTGGTTGGATATTACTAGGGAAATCCGCTTGGTTCTAGTTTAAGTCTCTCTTAGTTAGGAGCTTTGCTATAGTTGTTAACCCTACATTCTAGCTATGGCACTGACCCAAGGCAGCCACACGGGGAAGTAAAGAAAGAAGAATCAGGAAGAAAGGGGTGTAAGTGGAGGGCACAGGTGATCTGTCCAGGTGAGCTGAGGTGCCCAGGGGAACCAGGGAAGAAGAGTTTGAGTTGGGAAAGCATGGAAAGGCACAGAAAGGGGTGGCACCCAGAAGGAACTGCATAGCGGTGAGGGCTTGAAGGGCAAGGAAGGCTTGAACAGGCTGAGATGTGAGAGTGGCACACACTTCAGAGGGCAGCCCAGTGCCACGGGAGGAAGTTCACCAGGTGACCACAGCTGGTGCAGGGAGATGGGTGTTCGTCACAAGGCCTGGGTGGCATCAAGATGTTGGGATCCGAGGTGGAGAAATGGTTGAGGATCTTGGCTTATTTCCAACTCAGAGGAGCCACTACCGGGCCGATCTCTCACTCTTGCCCCATTTTAAGCTGTGCACGGCTGATTTAGGCTTGGAAAAGTTTTCTTGCCCAGAGCTCTTCCGGCAGGCAGCCAGGGCCAGTAGGAGGGTAGCCAAGATCACCGCCTTCAGCCCCAGGAGCACAGGTGTGAGCACAGACGGGAGGTCTGAGGGACACAGAGGAGAGCGCAGGCGGACCCTGGTGAGCACCCCACAGCACACACCTTGGCGCCTTCTGTGATGAAGCTGGGTCTAACTGCTTTGTAACCCCTGGACCCACATTCTTTCTACACTGGGAGGGGGAGTCAAAGATTGACTTTCCCTCTGTCCTGGGCATGAAGAAGCCTCGCCTGCCCCCTGCCTGTAGTCACATCATCCAGGCAGCATCCCTCGCCTCTGATACAAGAGACAACTTCTGTGATTTGTTGGTTTCTCACCTCCTCTGCCTAGGAGACTGAGCCAAACGCTTCCTAATTGCCCAATGTAATCTTGAAATAAGATAATGATCCTGTTTTTACAGATGAGGAGACAGACCCAGAGTGGGAAGTGATTTGCTCAGAACCACATGAGCCCAAGAAGCGATTAGACATGATTTACATGTATTGAACCATCACACTGAACCTGAGACGTATGTATAGCTATTATGTATCAACTAAAATCTAAATAAATTCAAAAGCGGTAGGACCCAGCTGATCTGGCTCCCATGATTGACAAGAACAGGACCAGCACTGAGGAGACCTCTACCTCAGGCTCTTCCCAGTTGCTGAGTGTCCCAGAGTGGCCCCAGCTGATATGGTATATGTTCTTCTGGGCATGTGGCACGTGTGTTCCCAGTGGATGCATATCAACCCCTGAGTGGGGAATCTCAGCTTTTTCCCCCTGCCCCTTCGTTCATGGAGTCAGACACCAAGCGATTCAAGTAGCAGGGTACCCTGCCCATGATCACAGCGCTAGAAAGAGCTTCACCCAAGAGGTCTGGCTACAAAGCTGCATTATTTAGCACTAGTGTGCACGGCCTCACGGTATAGCCTTACATTCTAAATCATGGGGCTTGGTAGCACCCCAACATGACCACCCACCGAACAGTGTTAGAAAGCCCTTTCTCTGAGGTGTTATAACATAGTTCTCTCTCTTTTTTTCCCTTCAGCTGAGCCAAAGTCCTGATTATCTTCTTGGTAGCCAGTAAGCCCTAGACTACCCCTTCTATGGCACAACCATCTGTGGCCTCCTGTGAGTGACTTTTTAACTCCACTGGAGGGAGGACACTCACCTCTTGGTGATGTCCGGGCTACAGGGTCATCGGTGGGTTCTCTCTCTGTAGGAGAGGCAGGTTTGGCTGCAAGGAAGAAAATCTTTGGTTTTGTATCTCCCCTGATTTTTCTCTCCCACCACTTTCTGAGCCTCTGTGCTCAGAGTTGGGGTTACCCAGCTATACTTGCCAGTTTTTACCTGGTGGGGGCTGAAAGTCTAACCCTCCAACTATAAAGCAGGAGTCAGACCTTCTGCCCAGCTCCTCTGGGGTACAGCCAATGCCTGATTCACCTCTGTCTTTAGCACTTAGCACTTGTAGGACCCTTAACAGGCACACAACAAACATATCTTGAGTTCTTACTGGTTTAAATAAAGTTTGGTGGAGCCAAAATGCCTGGGAAGAGGACAAAGTTTGTTACAAAGGAGAACCTATTTGTGCTGGGCCTGGAAGGATGAGTAGAAATTCTTCAGAAAAAAGGAGAAAGCATTTCAAGTAGATGGAACAGCTAGTGCAAAGACTTGGATGGTTTGTTTAGGACATAGTGGAAGTTGTTTGTGCACCACCTGCCCCAGCACCTTCCGGGCGACCTGTCTCACCTGTCACCCTCAGCCTGCTGCCCCATCCAGACAGGTACTGCCTGTTGTGTTTCCTCTGAAACTTTACACAGTAGTAGATGCCTGTATCTTTGTTGGAGGCATCATGCAGAAGAATGCTGAAGTCATTGCTGGAGGCCTGTGCTGCTGTCACGTTGGCCTGGGACATGCCTTCAAAGTTATAAATGGCTTCTCGGTTCAGACCGGAGCCCCGGAACCATCTGATGGGCCCCGGGGGACCATCTCCAAGCACTGTGCAGTTCAGGAGGACAGTGTCTCCAGCAGTCACCACCACCAGCTCCTGGGGCTGGATGATCCAGAGGTCTGGCTTGGGGTCTCCAGCTCCTAAAGCCAAAGAAAAGGTCCTTGTTAGATCCTGTCCCTTCTGCAATCTGTTCATTTCCTCTCTCTTTATCTTTCCTCCCTTCCCTCTTCTGTTTTTTTTTTTTTCACTCAACTAGCCCCTCCTGCTTCCTTTCACTAGTCACCAGTTGAGTCATTCAGTAGAGAAGTTCTGAGAAGCTGCTCGGTGGCAGTGCTGGCAAAGCCAAGCTCAGCAAGTCTCCCAGTTGCCCGGCAATGAAGTCTTCTCAGTGTGGTGGAAGACTAACCCGAGGCTGGAGACTCAGAGAGGGCATTATGTAACTTGGAAGGGGCCAGGGAAACCTCCTGGAGATACTGGTGTCAAGTTAAAATGGACCACCCCTCCAGGATCCTCCATGCCTACAGCTCACAGGTGGTTTCACAGGCATCCATTCTTCTGTTAAACCATCAGGATGAGCTATGAAATACAAATTTTGTTGTCTACTTTAAACCAAGCACTTGAATTGTGTATAAATGAAGGGACTGATTTAAGGGCACACTGCTATTGAACGTCAGAGCCAGGATTTGGTGGTACCTGGCCACTGTGAGTAGAATTCTAGGTATCAGGACTGATTACTGGGGGAATGGGATAGATTGCTTTATTGGCCTGAGGTCCTGACTGCTCTCTGGTGATCTGGCGCTCTTGCTGTGACTCAAGATAGAAGACCATCCCTTCTGGTTCCTTGGAGCTGAGCCACGTGACTTGGCCTAGCCAAAGGGCTGTGAGCAGATATGAAGGAGGGGCTCTGTACTCACCCTTCACCAGCACAGCAGTACCCTCTTCCAGCTTGCCTTCAGAGTCCGCACTCATGCCATCCAGTCTTAGACAGTGATAGGTTCCAGCATGCTCTTTGGTGACATTGTGGATATAGATGGAATAATCGCAGCTCAGGGGCTCCAGTGTCCATGGGGTCACGAGGGTCACTCCCGGGAAGCTTCCATGTTGGAAGTTATAAATTTCTTGTGACTTCTGACTGCTCTTCTTCACCCATTGTATCCTATCATCAGTGCAAGAGCCAGCCACAGTACACCTCAGTAAGAGTGTGTCACCTTCTGCCACCAGCATGGGGCCCTCGGGCTGCAGCACCTGGTGCTCACTCTGCCCGCCAGCCTCAGAGGCTCCTGTAACAGAGAAAGTGAGGCCTTTCAAGGGACAGGAGGGGTGTGGAGCTTTGAAAGACAAGCTTCAAACAATCTAGTCATTGTGTAGCCAAGAGTAATTGCTGAGGATGGGAGAGGGATGTGATTGGAGAGAGAGGAAAAGGGATGGAGTAACTGCACAGAGAACAGAGCTATTTAATGGCACATCTACAATGACTCAAGAGAATTTAATAGTCACTGGGCACTGCAGGCACCATCTCATTTATTCCTCACAATGCTCCTATGGGGTAATCAGCAGTGTCACCGTTTCACAACAGAGGAAATTAAAGGCCTAGAAAATTGAGAGATTCCACCCAGTATAATTCGTTAAGAGCTGAATTGTGTCTTCCTTAAATTGTATGTTGAATCCTACTCCCCAGTAGCTCATAATGTGACCATACTTACAGTTAGGGTCGTTAAAGACATAATTAAGTCCAATGAACTCATCAGAGTAGGCCCTAATCCAATCTGACAAGCATCTTTTTTAAGAAGAGGAATTTTGGACAGATAAGTACAGAACATTTTGTGAAGATGGAGAGGGCAGCCATCTTGGTGCCATGAATTGATGTTCTGGAAAAAAGCAAACAAGTGGACAACTTGATCTTGGATCTCTAGCATTGAGAATGGTGAGAGAATGTGTTGTTTATTTGCAAAGGTGCCAAGAACAGGTATGAGAGAAAGGATGGCCTCTTCAGTAAACAGAGGTAAAAAGGAACTGGATACACATATCCTGAAAAATGACCCTAATCCTTAGCTCCCACCATAGACAAAAATCAATCCAGAATGGATTGAAGATCTAAATGTAAGACTGAAAGTTATGAATAAAACATGGGGAAAACACTTCAAGACATGGGTGTAGGCAATGTTTTTTTTTTTTTTTTTTTGGATAAGATCCTGAAAACGCCCACAACAAAACACAAATAGACAAAGAGGATGATGTCAAACTCAGAGGCTTCTGTGTGGAGTTGACACAGCAGATGAAGGAACAATCTGTAGAATGGAAGAAGATATTTAAAAAGTATTCCTCAAATAAGTGATTAATATCTACAACATATGAAAAACTCAGAAAACTCAACAGCCAAAAAGCCCCAAATCATCCAATTAAAAATGGAAAAAGAGTCTAAGTAGTTATTTCTCAAAAGAAGACATACAATGACCAACAAGTATATAGAGAAATGATCAGTATTACTAATCACCAGGTCAATGCAAATCTAAACCACAGTGAGACAGCATCTCTCCCCAGTTAGAATGACGACTATCAAAAAGGCAAAAAAAAAAAAAATGCTGGTTAGGATGTGGGCAAAGAAGAATTCTTATTCACTGTTAGTTGGAGTGCAAATCATGCAGAGTACAGCTGCTATGGAAAACAGTCTGCAGGGTCTTCAAAAATTTAAAAATGGAAATGAGTAATCCCACTTCTGGCTATATATCCAAAGGAAATAAAACCATTATATCAAAGAGTTACCTGCACCCACACATTAACTGCAGCCTTATTCACAAGAGCCAAGATATGGACTGAAACAAAGTGTCCAGTGATGGAGGGATGGGTAAAGAAGATGTGGTTTGTACCCACAATGGAATATTATTCATCCACAGAAAGAATGAAATCCTGTCATTGTGTTGACATGAATGAAACTGGGAGACATTAGTCATGCATGTTAAGTGAAATAAAGTCAGGCTCAGAAAGACAAATGCAGCGTGTTCTTACTTACATATGGAAACCCCCCAAAACCAATCTCATTGAAGAGAATTGAATAGTGGTCCTTTGGGATTGGGAAGGGCAGGGAGGAGGGGAGATGAAAAGAGATTAGAAAGTGGGCACCAATCTACAGTTAGACAGAGATATTAATTCTGATGTCCTATAGCAGAGTGAAGTAACAACAGTGCACAGCAGTATGTGCTGTATTTTAAGCTAATTAGAAGAGTCTGGAGTTTCCCAACGCAGATGTGAGAAATGCTTAGGGGGGTGGAATGCTAATTACCTTCATTGATCATTACACATTATACACATGTATTAAATTATCATACAGTATCTTACAAATACGTTTAAGTACTACATCAATTAAAATAATAATATTAAAGGATGCTTGTTAAAGAGTGAAAAAACAAGCCACAGAGTGGTAGAAAATACTTGCAAAATATATATCTGATAAACAGCTCATCTTAAGACTGTATAAACAATTTTCAAACACCAACAAGAAACAAAAATGAAGAAAAAATTGGATTTGAACAAGTACCTCAACCAAAAAGATGCAAGGGAAAGATGTTCAGCATCATTACACACCAGAGAAATGCAAACTCAAATCCCAATGAGATATGACTGCACGCCTATTAGACTGAGATGAAAGAATGATGTCATCCTGAAAGGATGATGTAACCAGGGCTGGCAAGTACTTGGAAGAACCAGCATCCTCACATATTGTTGATGAAAATGTACAAATGGTTTATTTTTTGGAAAACAATTTGGCCATATCTTACAAAGTCAAACATGCAGCTACCACGTTTTTTTAGCCATGTTATTTTTATATATTTTTTCAAGAGAAATGGGAACATATATCCTTGAATATATCATTTACATGCACTAGGGCACTAAGAACATATTTTGGAGAAAGGACAATGATGTCAGTAAATAGGGGTGTGTGAACATTCGTAGGTGCTTTACATGTGTAATAGCCCCAAACTTCAAGCAACATAAATGTCTACCAGTGGGTAAATGGAAAACAAATGGTGACTTGGCCATACAATGGGCAGATGTGAAAGGAGGCTGTTGCTATGAGCGATGGTGTGAATGAATCTCAGGTTATTATGCTGAGTAAAAGAAGCTGGATGAAAAAGGAACACAATCATATGATCATTATCATGCAAAATTATAGAAAACGCAAACTGAGGGTCAACAGGAAACAGATGAGTGGTTCCCTGGGGTGGGGCAGGAACAGAAAAGGTGAATCACAGAGTTTTTTGGGTGTTGGATGGTCGTCCTCTGGACATCAGAGATGATCTCACAAGTGTGGCATCTATTCAGTGCCCGTGGAACTTACAAATTGCACACACACGGTCCCCAGCTTGCAATGATTTGATTTAAAATCTTTCTACTTTTATGATTCAGCAGAAACTATACTTTGGATTTTAAATCTGGATCTTTTGATCAACTAGCAGTAGGCAGTATAATCATTTAGCAAGATGCTAGGGTGGCACCCATGGGTTGCTCCTCCCAGTCAGCCCCAGGGTCTCTTAAACCAACGCACCCCGGGGTCCTGCGTGGCCAACCTCTGGTGTTCAGTAGGGTAGGTGTGTTTGATGTATTTTTGGCTTACAATATTTTGAATTTGCGATTGTTTTATTAGGATAAAATCCCATCCTAAGTCAAGAAGACTCTGTACTTTACATAGATACAGTTTGTTATTTGCTACTTTTGCCTCAAAGCTGTCTAAAAGGAAAAGATAAAAAGTTTGTGAAGATGAAGTTGTGTATGTAGGGGGAGAAAGGGACAGAGGAGAGATGGGGCAGAGGGAAGAGGTGAGGACTCTGAAAGTCTCATGCCCATGGAGGGAACATGTCTAGGGAAGTGCAGTGTCAGGGGAGACCCGGAAATCAGGCCCTGTGCCCATCCTTCCATTTCTTGGCTGTTCTGTGTTGCCATGTGGGCTGAAACACCCGGCCTGGAGTGTTGCCTCCACCTTCCCTATGGAGCTGGACCAGCCCTTTCCTGTATCTCTGAAATTCTTCCTGTCTCTTTTCATTCTCTCCCTCCTGAGTTTCATGGTCCCTGTTGGGGGGTTCTTTATTGCAGCTTGATGAAAAATTATTATTTTCAAAAAATATTTTGGGTCATGTTCCACCCAGCAGGGTTCCTGGCAGGGTGTTCCTTACCCAGGTCTCCTAAGAGGGGCAGTGCGGTAATGAACTAGGGAGACAAAAGAAAAACCAGGGGACCCCCTGGTTCAGGATGGAGAGAGAGAGCACCCCAATTCCTATTCCCCTTATTGTATCAGCTTACATAAGTATGGCACTAAGTGAACTTTATCATACCGCATGTTCTTGCAAGTGTATTCTCTCATAGAGGCATTTCAAGGCAAAATTTAAGCAACACAATTCTATCTGCTAAGGAAGTTACAGATCTCGGCTTTGAAGTTATGAGGATCAAGGTCACAATACAATGATTGTGTTTTTCCTAGAGGAATCTCCATTCCTGTTCAGTCCTCTGTACAGTCAGTTAAACATGCTTTTAGCAGTACTGCAGTGACAGTCCCCAACAATTTTGGACTTTAGATAGTTTAGATAAAATTTCCTAGCTTAGGATCTAAAATATAGGTAGTCAAAAGTATTCATGGGAAGAGAGACTGGAAATTAGGAACGTATTTCACATGGGCTAGCCTACCCTGGGGAAGTGAACAGGTGACACGAATCACACGGCCAGGGAGCAGGGAGCCTCCAGGTCTGACTCTACATCTACCTCCCACCAGGCCCCTCCTTGGGGTGACCACTGTGGAGGGCCCAAGGTGTCATGAAGAGAATCTAGACTTCAGGAGGGCCTGGGACAGAACCCTGGACTCCCAGATAGACAGAAGGTGGAAAGGGCCCACTGAGAGCTAGATGCCCTGCCTGGTGGATCAGAAAGTTCTAGATCTGGAAGCTGAGGTATTTCTAGAAGGTCCACTACTCAGGAGCTAAACATGCCTGACCCTGGATTAGAGAAAATACGGCTATGAAAATAATAATAGCCATCAGTTATTAAATCTTTCATTAAGGTCTGCCATTATATATTGAATCTTCTTCACACATTCATGAATTGGGTCTAATTATTAGCTCCATTTTCCAGATAGGAGAATGAGACTCAGAGTAAAGTTATCTGCACTTGTCAGTGATGAGGTTTTAGCACAGCTGTGTCTCCAGGTGAGCCAAACCTGGCTCAAGGCTGTGTCACGTGTATTGTCCCACAGGGTCCTGAGATTAGAAAGGCCCCTGCTCCAGTTAGTACTCTGCTCACTACTGACTTGCTTTTCAACAAGAGACCTGGGTTTTCACTTTGCATTGGGCTTCGCAAATTATGTAGCTGGTCTAGGTCTAAGCTTCATCGCTTTTCCGTTGAATATTCACCGCAGCCCTAGCTACGCTCCTACAAACGCTCCATCTTGTAAGAGAGAAAACGAGATGCTGAGGTGTGGCGTCAGATATGGGCACACATGTTCCAGCTGGAGCCCAGCGTGGGCAGGAGCCCAGAGTGGGCGCCTTAGTCACTTTACTCTGCTGCTTCCAAAGACCTTAGGCTTCTCAGGGCCCAGGGCCTGCTCTCTCAGTGCCCTCCTCCACACTCCGTCTTGGTGGGGCCAAGTTCCTCCAAGCGTGCCGGAGCACTTGGTGATGCTTGCTGGGACCAACCAGGGTAGAGCCCATTCTGCCCTATCTCTCACTTACCTGATAGGATAAGAAACAGCGCCAGCAGCAAGGAGAAGGGGAGTGAGTGGGCCAGACAGGTGAGTGCGGGCATTACCCAGGGCACATGGCGTGTCCTCTGGTTCACAGGACGGGTGGGCATTCTGCTCTCTGGCGGTGGTAGACTCTGAGGTGGGGCCGTGGATGGCGCTGTCTCTTCTTCCCTTGGCCACAGCTACTTGGGGAAGTGTTTCACGACAAGGCAGGGCTGATGGCGCAAGAGGAAGGAACCGGGTCCAAGGGCTTCTGGCGTTCGTGTTTGGGCTTTGGTTCCTGTAAGCACTGTTTCAAGTCCGTAATGACCCCATACCCGGGCCTGGTCTAGTTCTCTAGACGAAGACGAGCGCCCTGTCAGAGGGTGAGTCCTGGAGCCACCGGACGTTGGATCAAATGTTGAGTTTGCTTCTTCCTGGCTGTGTGAGCTTCTCCTCCTTCTAGTCCTTCTCCTTTTTCTTCTGTACCAGGGATTGAATCCAGGGAGCACCAAGTTACATCACAAGCCCTTAATTGATTAATTAATTAATAATTATTTTTGGAGACAAATTCTTGCTAAATTGTCCATCCTGGCCTCAAAATTGCAATCTTACTGCCTCAGCGTCCGGAGTGCCTGGGATTATAGGTGTGTTATTCTCACCCCCACACCATCTCTCTGGGCTTTCAAAGTCATGTGCCATCTCTGAGCCTCTGCTTTTCCTTCTGCAGAAAGGGACAGTAGCCATCTCTCCCTCAGCAAAGTGTTGAGAGGATTATAGAAATAATGGAGCAAGAGCTCAGGACAATGTAGTGCTAAACATATTTTAGCTATCATTGGTCATGATACACAGGACACAGGGTGAGGCTGACCAAAGTACTGATTCAAAGCCAATAGAGATCTTTCTCTGACAGGGAGAACAGACTGGACTTCTAATGCATGACCATCTAGAACTCCATTTCTTGGGATGCAAATATAACACAGCCAGATTGTGCAAAGACGTGTGGCATGTTCTACAATGGGCCTTTGCTTCTCAGGAGGACCCTCCTCCCGGATGTCAGGAAGGGAAAACTGAATCTGCCTTTGAAAGCAGCTCTGGCCCTCCAGGTTCCCCAGCCTCTCCAGCCATCACGCACGGACTATCCCCTCTGTGGCCTCTCATCCCCCAACGAGGCTAACCTGAGGTGACTTTGGAACTTGCGACTTCTGTTTTTTCTCACAACTGTCACTTCTGACGCTTCTTTTGGTCAAAGCGAGTCATGAGACCCGACCAAATTCAAAGGATGGAAAATAAAAGTCACCTTTTGAAAGAAGATACAAAGTCATGCTGTAAGTAAAGGGCATGTGTCTAGGGAATCGCTAAGAATTGTAGGTGTTTTTATGACTTACCCACCATGATCACCCACCGAGTGTGAAATTCACAGGACTTACTGTCTCATTTTGGGGTTTCCAAACATAATCTTCCTCTGGACAAATGAGAGTCATTGGTTTCTGAAGACATTAATTTTCTCTGCTATTTCCAATCAAGTGATAAGAAGCCAGGCTGGGTGTGGTGCTGTCCTTGGTGTGAGGACATATCGGGAAGCCAGGCCATGGTCCCTGAGCTCTAACCTAGCTAGGTTTCTAAATCCCAGACTCCCTCAAGCTCAGCGTGTTGGCCCCAGAGCTGTGGGGGTGCAGAGGCTCTCCTATCTCAATCTTTCCCTCCCTTTTTCTCGCCACCCCCACCATATCATGAGAAGAAGGATTTCCCCTTCTTTGCTTCTGATTGGGACTTTCCTAACCAGCCCTCTTCCAAGCAGATGGCTTTCTTTATTTTAGCTAGAATTCTTCTGCTCCCTGTTCAAAGCCAAAAGCACCCATTTCAGCTTTAAAATGGGAAAGAGTTGCTAGGGAAAGAGTCTACCTATGGTAAGAAATTAAAACACACAACAAAGTATTTTAAAAATGTTCCATCTTGTCATTATGATTTGCAATATTTAGATAAGGCACCAACTCACAGTAAGTGCCCAGGAACCAGGAGCAGTGACACTCTCCTGGACCATGTGTGTGTGGGGCGACGTGAACACCAGTGCATGCTCTTGCTTTGCTAGTCTTGTCTTTAACAGGGACCCTGAAGGGACAGGGGCACAATTACATATAAGTTATCTTTCTTTTTCCCTAAAAAAATGGAACGTTGTTAAAAACAAACAGACAGTAAGCACGAGGGAAAAACATCAACATCATCTGCAGTCAAGTAAATTCCAGTTTTGAAGAACAACAACAGCGCCTTTGCCGACAGCATGTCCATTCACTTGTTCCTCTACATCAGAGGGGCCGAAAGTCTGGACTGCACTCTGGTATTCCTTGACAGTGTCTCTACTAAGGAGAGGTCCTTGCATTAATCTTTGTTTTGAGATGGGGTCTCGCTCTATAGTCCAGGCTAGCACTGAACTCACTATGCAGCCCAGGCTGGCCTGGACCTCACAGCAATCCTCCTGCCTCATCCTCCCAACTGCTGGGATTAAAATCATGTACCACCATGCCCAGCTGGGATTACAGTTGTGCGCCACCATATCCAATTTATGTGGTGCTAGGGAATAGAACCCAGGGCTTCTACCTGCTGAGCTCCACCCCCTGCCCCTGCATTAGATCTTGAAGTCAGAAGAAGCCATGACTGCTTCTCTCAGGATGGAAAGGGGTCAGGCATCCACAGATTTAAATTTATGCAAATGTGCAGTTTCTCAGCAACCACCCCACTCTCTTCTTTACATCACCTCTGAGGCAGATTCCATCACTGATGGTAGTTTCTGTGAGTTTCTCAGGTCCCCGGTTCTTCAAGACCCAGCAGTAACCTCAGGAGATAAAGCAGAAAGGATTTCCAGTGGTGCACAAGCACCGAGCCCTGTGATTCTCCTAAGAACAAAGCAAAAGAGCTGGGCTTCTTGTGACCAGCCTCAGGGGTCATATAGCATCATCTCTGGCTGGCCGCAAGGGGCAGATATCTGGAGCTTGACCCGGAAGGTCATGGCGGCTTCCTGTCTCCCATGCCATGAACAGTTTTCCTCTGGCTAGGCCTCTGCCATCTGCTTCTGCCATTGCCAGCTGCCCATGCATGGATTGAGAGTTTCTGAAACTGAGCTAAAATAAACCTTTCCTCCCTTAAGTTGCGGGTGCTAGGTATTGTGCCCTGTGAGGGGAAACGGTGACAACTAAATTGGAGGAGATATTACCGCCACCTGATCCCGTATTTCTTCCCAATGGAATCTTCCTGCTTTCTCCCTTTCCTTGACCCCTGTCCTGGCCTGCACTGAGCCAGTCTAGTGCAGTCCCTGCTCTGTAACCCTGCTTATCTGCATTCTACAGTCTGAGGGGGAAGCAGACCCGCTGCCTATCTACATACCCCAGACTCTGTAAGGGGGCATCTTCAACCCTCCCTGAGCATGCCAAACCTGTACCCACCAAAGAGTGGATGCCAACACACTTGCTTGTTACCTGCCTCAGAGACCCCATAAAATTGGGCACACCCCTGAATTCAGGGCCCAAGACTTTGGCATCAGCTTCCGAGGTCCACATGCAAACTGAAGACCTTCCCATCCTTCCAGAGTGTGCTCAGCTTGTCCCAGGCTCTCAGCAACAGATCCAGCCACAAAAAAGTAAATAACACATAGGCTGTCTTAGCTACTTTTTTGTCGCTGGGACTCAATACCCGACACCCACGAACTTAGGAAAGGAAAGGTTTATTTTAGCTCACAGTCTCGAGGGTCACGGTCTATTCAGCGGCAGATGGCAACAATTGAAGTACGTGACTGAGAGCGAGGTGGAGGCAGCTTCCACGACAAACAGGAAGAGAAGGTGAGGCTAGTTGAGACTAGTCCCGGTCCTCCAGGAAGGCAGGTGCAGCTTATGTATCCTTTCAGGTCTCCGCCCAGTAACCAGTCCCTCCTGCGTCCAGGTGTGGCCACTACACACCGTTAGTCCTAACTTAACTGCAATCCACCCCTCCAGACCAGACCCCAATCCACCAACATCACATGGCTCCATTAAAATACATGAGACTTTTAGGGGACACTCCAGATCCTAACCACAACATAGGCCTTGCTCCCATTAGTTTGGACATGGGAATTTGAAAATTCAGCTACTTCTCTGAATCTTTGTGGTCTGGTTATGCACAGGAGGATTTTGAGCAATCAGATTGGTCGCTGAACCTGGGCACCTCTGAAGCACATCCATTTGGGGCTCATGAATACAATCTCACTGCGTGGGTTTGCTGTTTCCTATTGAATAACTCCCTGTGGCATGGCTGCTCAGGTAGTGTAGTAAGCCTTGGTACTGCAGCACCACCACGTGGGCGTCTGCGGTACTGCAGGCTCTGCTCCTAGACTAAGACGTGGTACCGCAGCACCACCTCGTGGGTGTCTGCGGTACTGCAGACACCGCTGGTAATCCAAGCCGTGGTACCGCAGCACTACCTCGTGGGTGTCTTCGGAACTGCAGACTCTGCTGCTAGACTAAGTCCTGGTACCGCAGCACCACCTCGTGGGTGTCTGCGGTACTGCAGACACCGCTGGTAATCCAAGCCGTTGTACCGCAGCACCACCTCGTGGGTGTCTTCGGAACTGCAGACTCTGCTGCTAGACTAAGCCCTGGTACCGCAGCACCACCTCGTGGGTGTCTGCGGTACTGCAGACACCGCTGGTAATCCAAGCCGTGGTACCGCAGCACCACCTCGTGGGTGTCTTCGGAACTGCAGACTCTGCTGCTAGACTAAGCCCTGGTACCGCAGCACCACCTCGTGGGTGTCTACGGTACTGCAGACTATGCTGCTAGACTATGCCGTCGGACCACAGCACCACCTCGTGGGTGTCTCTGGCAATGCAGACTTCGCTGCTAGACCAAGTCCCGATAATATTTTCATAGTTCATCCTACCAAAGTATGCCAATGTTTAGAGTCAGGCAAGACAGAAACCGGTTGCTGTATTTGGATATGGAGGGTCCCAAAGATGCAATTGTAAAGGTTTAGTTTCCTGGGTGACAGTACTGGGGGTGCCTTGGACCTTTAAGTGAGAGAGGCTCTCAGGTCATTGAGGACATGTTATTGAAGGGCTCTGTGATGCCCTGGCCAGTTCCTCTTTGAGATGTGAGCATTTGCTGTTACAGGTGTTCCCACCACAATGTGCCACTGCCATCTCTCGCCTCAGATTTGAACCCATGCAGACACCACCCTGCCTTCGAATGGACGGTGTGAACTAGATAAATGTCTCTGGCTTTCTGTGACGGGCCAGCAAGGGCGAGCAGAATTGCAGACATGTCTTTCCCTTCTGCTGGGCTTTTTCGTTGGGGTCCCGGACTTTGAGGTCTGAGTCTTCACAGGGCATAGGAGTCCTCCTGTCACTACACATCTTCCCGGTCCAGCACTTTCCCTGGAGGCTTCTGGGAACAGGAAGGAGGGATAACTGGAGGGGAACATGTCTCAGAAGGCCAACGAGGCAGAAAATGGCATGGCAGCTGCGCGTGTCATGGCAAGACCCCCTCCTGTGTCATCATATCAGATTAAGGTGGATCCTAAATGGCTTACAAGAGAAAACGAGACACATCTACTTAAAGAAAAAAAATCCAGGTGGCCACAGAGCACGTAGCTAGGAGCCGAGAAAGGTAAAAGACTGCTGTCCACCCCCAAACACTAGGAGGAGGTGAGGAAGGAGTGTCATCAGGGTCACAGAGGATGTAGAGCCCTGGTGACACCTGGAGTTTGAACTTCTGGCTTCCACAACTGTGAGAGAATAAATTTGTGTTTTCTTGAGCCACCTAGCTTGTGATAGTTTTGAATGTAGGATGCTAACACTGGGCCCAACCTCAGGGCTGTGGCTCAGGCAGCAGGGAATTTTGAGACCCTTCTTCCCCAGTCCTGGGATTCCAACACAGAGCCCTTAAGATATGCCCTCTCAGAGACAAATGAGGCCCTTCCAGGATTCTCTGGCCAATTTTAATTCCAATTTTCTTGGGATTGTAGGGTCTCCTGGGTAAGAGACTCTGAGGCTGAAACTGGAGAAGTTTTGGGCAAAGCAGGACAAGCTGGTCACCATGGTGCCCTTCTGTGCTGCAGTGCCTGTGACACTGCCATGTTGTGCTGTGAGTAGGGTGACCAACACCTTCAGCTGCCCAGAACTTCCAAAGTTTTAGCCTGAGAGTCTCTTACTTCAAGACGTTATGAGTTGTGGTCCCCTTGCTGTAAGGCCTGGTACGCAGGTGACCCCTTACATCCGAACAGTAGTGCCCTCTAGACCCAGGGGCCTGGCTGCAATGGCTAATCACCCGAAAAGGTTTTAGGAGCACTGGAACTTTGGCCCCACATCCAGGAACCTGATTTCATTGGCTGATTTTCATCTTTAAAAAGCATGGTTCGCTGAAGTCAGGACTGAGGATCTGTTTTTCTAGGCTGAAGCATGGGGACGAGTGGTTGCTGAACCCCACCTCCACCTCTGCTCCTGCAGACATCACTGACTCCAGGTTTTCTGGCTCACTGGGGTGTGGCTTCCACCTGCATCAGACAGCCCCAGGTAGAGGGACAGTACTCACCGCACAAGGCTCATTCTGACCTCATGAGCCTCAGCGCTGAAGTGGCCAGGGCTAAGATAGCTAAACCTCCTCCAAATGCTGGTATGGGGTCCATCCTGAGGGGCATTCTTCCAATGTGGGTATCTATAGAAGATGGGGCAGGTAGAGGGAGTATGGGCCTGGGATGACCCCGACATGACACTTCCTGCCTTCCGTTACCCAGCACAGGACACCTGGGCATGCACGGAGGGTGTGAAAGCCAGCAAGTTGGTATGCCTTCTAACTTTAAAATGTGCAAAAGGAAGATACTGTTTTTAAATTTTTCAAATAAGCATTTCCATATTGGAGAAAGAAGTTTCAAATCTCATCTATCTTTCTGTAAAGTGAAAAGACTAGAAAAATGACTAACCCATCTCCAAGTTTCCACTCTACTGAGAGAGGTCTTTCTCCAATATGGGAAAAAAACAGACACGTTTGCTAAAGAGAAGTGTTATAATTGCTCTTTCCATGAGCAATCTAGTTGAATCTAATAAAAACAACCCCTATTCAAAAATATTCAAAATTTATTAGCAACTCATGTATACTTAAGCTATCAACATTCGCATATGATTTTTCTGCAAAACCGAGACTTATTAAAAGCCAGACATGTTTGAGGAAATTGTCCATTCCTAATTAAGTGGAAGTATGGAATAGATATTAAACGTTACTGATCTGACTAACAAACAGAGCTAGATTTGACCTCTGACTGTTCTGGAGATTCCTCGGTGAATATCGAACTATATTACTTGCCTTACTTACTTTTTGTTGCTGTGACAAAATACCCAACATTCATAATTTAGGGGAGGAAAAGTTCATTTTTATCTCACAGTTTGAGAAGGTCTCAGTCTATTCGTGGGTAGCCAGCAATGGTGGAAACACAGTGTGGAGGTGGAGCTCCTCACGACATTACAAACAGGAAGCCAGTCCCGGGAAAGAAGAAAACACACAGCATATACCGTGCTGGTTCCTGTCCCAGTGGTCCACCCCTTCTAGGTCCAGCCTCAGCGTTCTACCCCTTCCAGGTTTAAGCCCCTGATCTACCACATACCTGTAATCTATAATTACTACACACCTGGCTTCCACCGCACACCTATAATCCACCCCTCGCCCATAATCCACCCCTCCAGACCAGGCCCCATCTCCTAACAGCACATAGTTCCACAGATAACTCATAACACCCAAATACATGAGACTTTTGGGGGACATTCCAAATCTAAACCACAATAGTACTAGTTAGTGCTTTGCGGGGCAATTCAATTTAAAAACAAATAAAAAGAATTTCACTATGCCATTTTCTTGTTCCTCAAACTTGATTTTTATTAGTATATGTCGTATGAAACTTTTCCTGGGGAGACACAAACAAATGTCTCTTCACCCCAGAGATAGGGCACAGCCCAACAGACCAAAGTCCAACCTGGTGAGCCCCTGAGTTTATAGGGATTACTTGCGGGAGTACAGGTGAGGGGCTACTTACAAGGGTGTGGATGACTCAGAGGCTGCTGTTTTACCAGAAAGCCCACCTCAGCACAGAAGAGACTCCCAGAAGTTGCCCTCTGCTCACTACCGGAAGCACAGGCTGCTCCGCTGATACAAAGTGCCCATCCTTATCACTTTTATACCCTTGGCGAGGGCCTTGTGACCCTGATAAGTTTCTCCTGTGAGTGGTTCAGCTCCTGTCAGGAGACCCCTTCCTCCCTCCTTCCAGGAAGTAGTATTTCAATTCAAAGGAACTTGCTAAACAACAGTTGTTAGCCTCTCCAGGAAGGAATATTTTAACTAGGGGTAACTTGCTGAAACATAATAACTATATTCTACTTGAGGAACTGGAGCATATACAAATCGCATCGTGATCATTTTTACTTCCCTTTCCACCCTCTCTCTTCTCCCTGTTACCTCCTCTTTCCCTCTCCACAAAATCCGCCTCCCGGTGTCCTACCATCACTCCTTTATTTTGCTTTTTATTTATACTTTGGTTGTCTCACATTGGAGAAAGCCTGCGATATTAAACTCTCTGTGCCTAATTAATCTCGCTAAGCATTATTCATTAAGAAGAAAAGGAAGCAGCAGCGGTCCTTGCAGAATGAAAAAGGAAACAGAGCCCTCTGGTGGTGCTCACTGCACCCTTGAGTCTGTGGCTGCACTGGCCTCCCCTTAGCCTGTGTCCCTAGGGCACCTGGGGTGGAAGGTACCAGAAGACTCCCACCCTTAACCGGCAGAAGGGCAGGAACAGGCCACCACCTCTCGTGTTTTTCACCACTCTAAGGAAAAGCAAAGCAACTGCTCAGAAGTGAAACAGTTTCTGCTGATCTTTTTCTGAAATGTGCGCAGCCAACTGGGTTCTCGTGTTACCACAGCCGGCCTATGTGCAGCCTGTAATCATGTCTCAGCAATCCACAACGCCTTCCACGTCTTACCTCTGATGTGCTTCCAGAAGGAGGGCTACCTGCTCTGCCGGTGGTTCTACCCTGCCGGCCTGTCAGCACCTCCTGGGCGGTTTGAGAACACACTGCCACTCAGGCGCCACCACGAGAATTTCGGAGTAGGTGGCTGGAGATGGCTCCAAGCGCAGTTTAGAATCTTCTAATGCCCCGTCAGCTGTGAGAATCACTACCAGCTCCACCGTGAGCGTGCGTTAGTGTTATCCATGTAGCTCTAAACACTCCCAGCTTAGTCCTACCTGTTTACTTTTTATCTTCATGTAATTGGATAAAATATGATGTGTCCACTTGAGAAACATTCAATGTTTCAGACAGTGAGAGCCACCTTGGTTCCGTTGTAGTTCAGAGGTTAGTAAGCCTGTTTGGTAAAAGGTCAGTGTGAATGTTGAGACAATCTCCCTTCCTCCGTTAGGGACACAGGCTCCTCTGGAGTACTGGGGAGATTCCAGATCCACCAGTTCTCAGCGATGGAGTATGAAAGCCAAGCAAGGGACAGTTCACTGGACCAGACAAAAAAGAAAAGCCCTTGGCCAAGAAGCCAAGAGGAAACCCAAGCAGGTCTCCATCAGAGAAATTAAAAAAAGAATCAAAAGCTCCTGGACAAGAAGCCAGGAGAGGGACCCACCAGGTACCCTGTCTGGGATCTGAGACTTCCTCAAGTAGACTCAGAACAAAGAAAGGTAGAGGCTGTAGCCATACGATGTCTACTTTATTAATTTCAGCAAACTGACACATAGTAACTATTGGTCTGAGAAAAGAAAAACAATCTTAACTGATCAACAGCTTCTGGGGAGGGATTCACCAGATACCACTCCCTTGTAGTTTTTCTTCCCGAAACTCCTGCCTACCCTGAGGACAGAAAAAACATGCTGTTTAAAATGAAACACTGTTAAAGCAACCCGAACAGCGAGTGACCACTCCTGACGACTCTACATTTGCGAGCTATCACCTCTGAAAGTGTCCCAGGCTATTTCTGATAATAACCTGACCCTGCTCTTAGCCATGACAGTTCCTTTTGAAAATGTACAGACCATTTTCAGCTCAGAGTCTACACAAAAACAAGTCTTGGGCTTTAGTTTGGCCCCGTTCTTGGTGTTTAATTTCATTGTATAAATATGCAAATATATACATCCGTGGTACTGCTGAAGGATGCTGGTGTTTCTTGCGGGTCTCATGCTTATGAGCAATGCTGTCATGAGCGACATTGAGTGTGTCTCTTGGAGCATATGTACATGTGTGTCTTGTGTGTACATTGCCAGGTGCAGAATTGCTGAATCATAGACTTAAAGACTCCTGGCCCTGGGCAGATATGGCCAAATCACTTTCGAATGAGTTCATACTAGCATAAATAGCAGCGTCTGAGAGTTCCAGCTGCTCCATATTCTCAATAACTTGTGACATTATAATATTTTCAATTACAGCATTTCTGGTAAGTATATAATGTTTTTCTTATTCTGGTTTTAATTCATATTTCCTTGCTTATTAATAAAATTACCTTTATTTATATAAGTTTATTGGGTAGTTGGACAGCAACACCTCTACCTTTACCCAGTTGTCTGCAGTATTTTCAATTGGCAATGTATGGTATTTAGTACATGCATTAAGTGCAATCTGTTCCATGTCATAAATATCTTCTCACTCTAAAACTTGATATCTTACCCTCTAAGTCACCCTTTTAATGGTCAATTTTATCTAACTTATGTACAGAGTTTAGCCATCATCTTCTTCACTTAGTGCTTTTTGTAGCCTGACTTTTACAAAATTTTTATTGACTTCAGGATCAAAAAATCTTTTATATTATCTCTTGGGAGGTTTGTTTTACCTTACTTAACACATTTCTTGATGCACTGGTTTGTTTTTGCTGGAACTGATCTTTGACTGTGGTGTGAAAGAGTGCGGAGATATTTTTTCTTTTCCTTCCCAGGTGAGCAGATGGGCTCAACTCTCCTACCAGCTCTGTCTCCACACATGGCAGCTCCTATTTTCATCAAAAACTGTTGTCGTGTATTTGCTTATTTTTTTCTCTCAACATAAACTTGAAACATGGGGTAAATAAGTCAGGCAACAGAAGGAAAAGGAAGCATCTCTGGCATGTCAAAGGCGGAATGGAAAATTTTGATTAACTTGAAATTAAAATATATATATATATATTGATTGTACTCAATGAAATATGATCATTCTAGAGGGAAAACATGTAATTCCCATTAATTTCAAAGGTCATGAAACTCTAGACCAAATCTTCCAGAAGCCAGAAAACCTGGGTTGCCCCCTCATTGAATCTATCAGAGAGAACTGCAATTGATTCCCATGATTGACAGCTGTCTGCAAGTTAAATACTGTGGGGAAAAGGCTGGTCTCTTCTCCAAAATAGAGTAGTCTGGGAGCAGAGCCTGCACACTCTTCACAAATGGAAACAACATTAAACTCAGCAATTTTTTTTTTTTTTTTTTTTTTACCGGCAAGGCCATCTTGATATCAAGGCCCCCAGCCTGGCCAGCACAGGATGAAAGGCCTGGAAGTAAGCACATGTTGGTGAGCTTAGATGGTGACCTCGGAGGTACCTGATGGTGAGCTTACTACCCTCTTCTGCTCATGCTCAGCCAGCCATGATTACAGTACATAAGCAGATGTGTGTACAAATAAAGCTTTAGCTTGTAAAGTTCGACCAATGTCGATGTCGGTTCCACATGCCTTCTTTCAACTGGGCACATCTCCTCCCAAGACGCTCCCTGCATTCCCCCCCTCCCCACCCGGTGACTGGCAAATACAAAACTCCAGCAGCAAAAACATGCTTATTCATATTATAGTTGTTAAAATTGTTACAATTGTTAGTTTCTCTGCAATTAAACTGTGTTGGACATAATTTCCTGCTTTTGCTACACCTGACAATTAGTTAGGTGGCCCTCAAAAATGCTCAATGACAAGGAGGGTGTTTGTTTGTTTTTTGTTTTTTTAAAAAATTCTTATAGGCCACCGACAGCTACACGGGATGATCTCTCCCATATTAGCCTGGATAATTTATAAATTTTCTTTTTTTGAGACAAGGTCTTGCTCTGTAGCCCAGGCTGGTCCTGAACTCACTATGGAGCCCAGGCTGGTCATGGACTCATGGCAATCGTCCTGCTCAGCCTTCCAGCACAGGGATTACAGGCATGCACCACCATGCCCCGCTTTATGTGGTGCTGAAGAATTGAACTCGAAGCCTTGCAATTGCAAGGCAAACACTTTAACCGCTGTGCCATTCCTCCAGACCTAATCTAAAAAAAAAAAATAGATTTTTTTAAAAAGCCCATTTTAAGATGCTAAACCTGTGATATGAAGTGGCTTCCAGGACGTGAGAAACCTCCCCCAAGGGAAGGTTATGTGCAAACCACCACTTTTGGCAAAGACAGGAGAAGGAGGTAGGCACTGGAAGAGACTGGGGGAAAGGCAAGGCTGTAGCATTTCTTAAAGGCCGGTACAGGCTAAAAGTAAGCTGAGAACACAAAGTCTCCAGGCTCTCACCTCTACTGCCGCTCCCGAGAAAGACTGACAGCAGAAATATAGAGAAAGAAAATGGAGAGATGGAGAGGAGATTCCTTTGTCCAAGGCAAAGCCTCTGGAGCAAAAATAGAAAGTATTTCGGGGAGAGGGAAGCACTGGGAAATTCCAGGATAATCTCAAATGATCTGAAATGGCAGTAGCAGGAGTCTAAAAAAGAAAAGGCAGGGAACAAGAAAAATAAAATAAATATTTGGAGGTTCCTCAGTAGCGATGTCTTCAGAAATGAATATAGTATAATGTTGAGATGAAATCCCCCTCTGCCCGCTGGAGTAGCGGGGAGGTTTCTAGGTCTGCACACTCTGCCGAGGTTACGAACAAAGTGGATGGGGTTCAAAAGGAATGCAAGCAACAGTGTATTGAACCAAACAAGAGAAAAGAAAAGCCCTCAGCTAAGAAACCAAGATGAAACCCAAATAGGCCTCTATCAGAGAAAGAAAGGAAAAAGAAACGAAGAAAAGCTCCTGGCTAAGAAACCAGGAGGGAGTAGGAGTAGCATCCTGTCAGCGTGGGTCTGACATGTCCTACAGAGGCGCAGAACTAAGGGGGAGTAGGCTGAGCCATGAGATGGCTCCCGATGATTGGCCTTTCGTGCATGTGTAACTGGGACAAGCGGGGACTTCCCCAAGGGGAAAGAAACGCATCTACTTGACTTTAAGGAACTGAAACATATTAACTACTCGGTCTGGAGAAATTAAAAAAACAACCTCAACTGAAAAACAGCCTCTGGCAGGAGGGGTTCCTCAGACACCCTGTTCTGCAGATTTTCTTCCTTAAATTCCTGCCTTATTAGTAATAATCCACAGATCCAAGAAACTCGGAGGACCTGAAGCAGAATACATGCAAAATGTTGCAATGACCTATAGTCCAGGTTAGGAAGAGTGGAAGGAAAGAGAGCACGAAAGCATCCGAGAAAAGGAAAACATTACATAAAAAAGCACAAAGGTAGCAACTGCAGACTCGGACCAGAAGCTGGGCAAGCCTGGGACAGAGGTGATGTGCAAAATCCCGGAAGAAACAAAAACTTGTCAGCACAGAATTCTACACTTATAAAAATCTCACAGAAGTCGAAAATAAACACTCCTTCAGACAGCAAACCTTTTGGGAGATGAACTCTGTATCCTGCACCAACGTAGAATGAAGTTCTTAGGAAAAGAAAATTATAAGATGGAAATTTGTATCTACACAAATAAAGAAAGGTCATCTTAACTAATATAGTAGGCACAGTATCTATCCCAGAATTTAATATTAGAAAATATTTTACCTTTTAAAGTGAAAATTTAAAAAAATGATAATCTATAACATCTGTAGAGTTAAAGTATATGACAAAAATAGCACAGAAAGAAAGGAGAGGCTGAGACGGGGAGATTGCAAGCTCAGGATCAGCCTGAGTAACTTGGTGAACACTTGTTCTAAAATAAATAAATAAATAAATAATAAAATAAAATCTTTTTTCAAGGACTGGAGTACATAGCTCAGTGGTAAAGCCCCCCTGGGTGGGTTAGGTATCCAGTACTGGGGGGAAAAGAAAAGAAAAGAAAAGAAAGAAAGAAAGAAGGAAAGAAAGAAAGAAAGAAAGAAAGAAACCCATACATAAGGTTGTGAGATCCTCATCTGTCTACAAAATGGTGGAGTATTATTTCAAAGAGCCTAAGGTAAGTTCAATATCTATATTACAAACTCTAGAGTATCCACTGCAATTGAAGAGTTACTAGGGGAGACCCAAGGAATCCTAATGAGTACAAAACTGATCTGGAGAAAGGCAGAAAAAGACTTTCTAAAAGAAGTAAAAAGGAAGTGGGACAAATAAAAAACTAACAAATATTCAATCCAATTTTTAATTACATTACATAGGAATAATCTACACAATTAAATACTATGCATCTATAAAGTCCAACAATGTGGAGGCTTTTATGGGCAAATGGAAGAAACTTGAGAACATCATGCTTAGTGAAGTGAGTCAGAAGCAGAAGGTGAAACATCGAATGGTCTCTCTGATATGAGAGACCCAGATCACAACTATCTCATGGAACTTAAAACGAAAAGCAAAGTGAAACTGGGGGGTCGGGTAGGGGAGGAGGGAGGAAGAGGAGGGTAGGGGGAGGGACAAAAGGAGAGTGGAAAAGCCCTTGTCACCTTGACCACATACATATGTGCATAAAAGGCTCAACTCCATTGTAAACCTTAAATTTTGCACGTACACATATCAATAAAATGGGGGAGGGGGAATGCAAAACTTATAGATTGGCCCAGAATCAAAATCCAACTATAATATTTCTACCAGAAATTCACTTTCAGTATGAAGATATCAAAAGTAAAAGAATGAAAATTGACAAGCTGTGAAAACACTAAAGAAAGCAGGAGTAATTATATTAATATCAGACACAGAATACACAACAAAGAATATTATCAGGAATAACAGGGACATGGCAAATGTTAAACAGACCAATTCACAGAAAAGATAACAATCCTAAACCTGTTTATATCGAATTAAAGAGTTCTCCAATACATAAAGCAAAAATTGACAGTACTTAAAAGAGAAATACAGAGTGTCTCAGAAGTCACGATGCATAGGAGAAATTGATGGGCTCATATTTTATATTATCTTTTATATTTATGTGTACAGTGACTTTTGGGACACCTTGTAGATAAGTAGGAAATTAAAATGCAAGGCTTCAATGTTCTTCTTTCAAGTAATTGGCAAAATATATGTTCATACAAAGACCTGAGTACAAATGTTTATAACAGTTTTGTTTATGATGATTCCAATCTAGAAACAATCACATGTCCATCAGCTAGTGATGCATATGCAGGTCAAGGTGTAGGGTAGAGTGGAGCACCACTCAGGAATAATACAGCGCTGAATGCTGATGCAGGCGGCCCGACTGAACACGTGAAGTGCACCTTCAGGGCTCTTGTTCATTGTCGCATATCCGGATCTTCCTTCAAGTGTCCTTGAGTCAAGGAAACCTGCCAAGGACAGATTTCTTTGCATGATACACTTCAAAAAGTGTGTGTGTGTGTGGAGAGGAGGGGCTCTTTCTCTCTCTTAATTTGTAGTTATGTAAATTCATTTGTGTGACTGTATTTGACTGTCTCCGTCAAGGCTGTAAGTCCCAGGAGGGCAGCCTCCATCTGCTCTGTTCCCTGTGCTGCATTCCGGTTCTTCATACCAGCACATGCCTGTGCTTACCAAAAATTTGTGGGGTGCACAAGTGGGTGGTTTGATGATTAAACGCATGGATGGACAAGCGAACAATGAATGAATAGATGAACAAATGCATCCCAGATCCACTAATCAATAGCTGTGTGGACTATTTGATTATATAACAATTCGAGCTATCATCTCCCAGTTCATGGGCTTGGGTAGGCAGCTGCTCAGACCAGCCCTGCTGGTTGCTGCTTAGCAGAGTCAAGAAGGCAGCTCATCCA
The DNA here is from genome assembly GCA_004027205.1 of Ctenodactylus gundi. Taxonomy (NCBI): domain Eukaryota; kingdom Metazoa; phylum Chordata; class Mammalia; order Rodentia; family Ctenodactylidae; genus Ctenodactylus; species Ctenodactylus gundi. The sequence continues at coordinate 23,140 of PVKB01004200.1, read as the reverse complement.
GCCAGCCCCACCCACCTCTGCTTCCCGGACTCTGGGCAGGCAATGGCTCAGGCCAGCCTCCTTAAACCTCTGCTTCACAGAGCCAGGGCAGAAGGTAACTCAGTCCAACCCCATCTCCTGTAGCTTCATAGAAAACCGCTCAGGCCAGCCCTGCAAGCCACAACTTCCCGCACTCCAGGAAGGCAACTTCTCCATCTGTCCCCACTCACCACCGCTTTATAGGCTCCAGGAAGGAGACTTAGGACAACAGGACACAAGGCCCTCGAAGAAGAAACCTCCCATATGGATAGCACAGGAGTAGAGAGTCCACTGACACTGCTTGAGCTACAATCAACAACAATAGAACCATGGGGAAATGAGGCAACAAATCACTCATAAAATAGCCAGACACCTAGAAGCAGATACCACAGGTTCTGTAGTAGTGGAACCTACAGGAAAGGAAATTGAAAGAAAAGTAGAATTAATGGCCAAAAAGCTCAGAGAATACATAAAAGATGCACAAGGAACTCAAGTTGGAAAAGATCAAAGAGATAAAAGCTTTGCTTGATGAAAAACACAAGTATAAAGAAAAACTAAAGAAGGCAATGCAAGGAATGAAAGAACAATTCAATAGAGATGTAGAAAAAACAAAAGTCGAACTCCAGGATATAAAAACTCAAATGAAAAAAATGGGAAACCAGCTTGAACATTTTGAGGTTAGATTATCAGGTCTTTAAGACGAGGTGGATCACCTGGATCACCAGGACAGTGAAGACCGAAAAACAAAAGAATGAGAAGCAGTCTGGTTGCAACAGCTGATGGGTGACTCAAACAGAAATAACCTCAGAATTATGGGAGTGCAGGAGAATATGGGGAATAGACAAAAGGTTTAAAAGACATGTTGAGTGAAATTATGGAAGAAAATTTCCCAAATCTGAGAAAAGAAATGAACCTTGACCTCCTGTAGGCATACAGAACTCCAAATAATTTTCACCAGAAGAGAACCTATGCATGACATATCATAATTAAGATCCTAGAGACCCAACACAGAGAATATTATAAGCTGTAATAGAAAAACAGAAACCCATATTCAAAGACAAACCTATTAGGATTGCTGCAGATTTCTCTAACACAGACTTTAAATGTCAGTAGATCCATGGAGCAAATCATTCAAGCACTGAAAGAACATAAATTCCCAGCAAGATTTCTGTATCTAGCAAAACTATCCTTCAAAACAGAGGGTGAAGTTAAAATTTTTCGTCACATGGAAAACCTAAAGAAATTCATGACCACTAGGCCAGCACTGAAAAAAATACTTACAGGAATTCAAGACAGAGACAGTGAGACCAACAGCACCAAAGACCTCAGGGAAAAGGAAATAATAGGAAGAAGACAATGAAATAAGATGATTGCAAGTCAATCAATCAATATCAAGGCCTCAAAATGAGGACAGAACATAGCAAATATACCATTATAAAAACACTGACTGTAAGTGGTCTCAACTCATCTATCAAAAGAAACACTGAATGATTGGATTAGAAAACAAAAGCCCATAATTAAGATCCTAGAGATTTTGCTGCACATACTTTACCCATAAAGAAACACACAGGCTGAAAATAAAAGGATGGAAATTAATATTCCATGCAACTGGACCCAGATAACAGATGATACTATTCTCAGACACAGCAGACTTCAAACCAAAACAGATCAGGAGAAACAAAAACAGACAGTAGATACTAGTTAAGGGAGCAATCCCACAGAAAGATATCATGATTGTCAATATATATGCTCCCAACGTTGGGCCACCCAATTTGTAAAGCAAAAATTTCTGTACATGAAAGGCCATGTAGGCCCCAATATAATCATGGTAGGAAACTTCAATACTCTACTATCACAGATGGACAAGTCAATTAGATAGAAAATTAACAAAGAACTATTACAATTAAACCACTCCCTGGAAAAAATGGACTTAACAGATATCTACAGAGTGTTCCACCTAACGTTACCAGAATATAGTCTTTTCTCAGCAGGATGTCCCAAATGTTTTGGGACATTTTCCAAAATAGACCATATTATAGGCCATAAGGCATGCTTAAATAAGTACAAAGGCATTGAAATAATTCCTTGCTTACTTTCAGATAATAGTGGAATAAAACTGGAAATCAACAGCAAAAGAAGCTACAGAAACCACTCAAATATATAGAAACTAAATAACTTACTACTGAACAAACAATGGGTCACAGAAGAAGTCAGGGAAGAAATCAAAAACTTCCTAGAGCTAAATGACAAAGGAAGCACGTCATATCAGAACATATGGAATAAAATGAAAGCAGCCCTAAGAGGGAAACTCATAGCTATAGATGTACACATAAAAACCCAGAGCAATCCCAAATAAACAATTTAACTATTCAACTGAAGGTCCTTAAGAATCAAGAACAATCTAAATCAAAAAGTAGTATAAGAAAAGAAATTACAAAGATCGGAGCAGAAATTAAGAAAATTAAAAGTAAAAAATAAGAAATTAATGAATCAAGGAGCTGTTTCTTTGAAAGAATTAACAAGATTGATAAATCTCCAGCTAAAGTAACCGAAAGAAAAAAGAGAAAAAACCTGTATCAATTCAATTACAAATTAAAAGAGTAAAATCACAACAGATTTTGTTGACATTCAGAGAATTACATAAGGAACCATGGTGAAAACATAGACTCCAAAGAACTGGAGAGCTTGGAGGAAATAGATAAATTTCTAGGCACATACAAAATACCAAACAGAATCAGATATAAAAACCTGGAATCAACTCATAACAAGCATGGGAAATAAAGCAGTAATAAAGTTTCTAACCACAAAGAAAAGTCCAGGACCAGATAGCTTCTCAGCAGAATTTTACCAGTACTTCAGAGGAGCTAACATTGATACCTCTCAAACTATTCCATGAAGTTGAAAGAGAAGGAACATTGCCAAACTAGTTTTGGAAGCTAGCACTACCCTGATACCAAAACCAGACAAAGACATAATCAGAAAAGAAAACTATAGACCAATCTCCTTAATGATTGTAGATGCAAAAATGTTCAAGAAGATACTGACAAATTGAATCCAGAAAATTATTAAAAAGATCACATACCATGATTAAACTGGCTTCATTCCTGGGATGCAAGGGTGGTTTAACATATGTAAATCAATTAATATAATAAAACACACTTACAAAAGCAAAACCAAAAATCATATGATCATCTCAATTGATGCAGAAAAGGCCTTTGACAAAATTCAATATCCATTCATGATAAAACCCCGAGGAAAATAGGTATGGAAGGATCCTACCTCAAAATACTAGCAGTCATGTATGCAACTATCATAGTAAATGGAGGGAAATCCAAAGTGCTTCCTTTTAAATCAAGACCGTGAGAAGATGAGTTCACTTTCACCACTCCTATTCAAGCTATCCTTGTAGCAGATGACATGATTCTCTAGATAGAAGACCCCCAAAATTCCACCATGAAACTCTGAGAACTTATTAAGAAATTCAGCCAAATTGCAGGTTAGAAACTTAATACAAAAATTAATAGCATATGAATATGTATATTCATGAATATGTATATTCATATGCATATATGAATAACAAACCCACTGAGAAAGAACTGAAAAGAATAAAACCATTCCCAATAGCTCCTCAAAAAAAAAAAAAATGAAACAACCAGGAGTAAACCTAAGGACTTCTACAAAGAAAACTATATTATACTGAAAAGTAAAATTGAAGAGGACTTCAGAAAATGGAAAGATATGCCCTGTTCCTAAATAGGCAGAATTGATTTTGTCAAAATGACTATACTATCAAAGCTGATGCACAGATTCAATGAAATCCTATCAAAACATCAACATTTTCACAGAACTTGAAAAAATAATCCTTAAATTCATTCAGAACCAAAAGAGAGCTAGAATAGCCAAAGCAGTCTTAAGTAACAAAAGCAGTGGCATTACAATTCCAGACATAAAGTTATATTACAAAGCAACAGTAATAAAAGCTATACGGTATTGGCACAAAAACAGAGAGGTTGACAAATAGAATAGTACTAAAGATGCGGAGACAATCCCAAGTACCTTCGGCTACCTGATTTTTGACAAAAGGGCCAAAAACTTATATTGCAAAAAGGACAGCCTCTTCAACAAATAGTGCTGGGAAAACTTGGTTATCCACATGCAGAAGAATGAATCTAGACATACACATATTGCCATGTCCCAAAATCAAATCAAAGTGAATAAACAACATAGGTATTAAGATGGAAACAATGCATCTTCTGGAAGACAGAATAGGCAAAACTCTAGAAGATGTAGAAGTGGGCAAGAACTTTCTAAATAGGACACCTGATGCAAAAGGAATAGCCCCCAGAATTAACAAGTGGGATTATATAAAATTAAAAATTGTCTGCATGGTAAAAGAAACTATTAACCAAGTCCAGAGAGAACTCACACAATGGGAAGAATATTTTACTACCTGCAGCTCAGTCAGGAGCTTATGACTAGAATATACAAGGAATTGAAGAAAAACAGGCATCTCAAAATCAAAGACCTGATTAAAAATGGGCAACTGGAATGTTTAGGCAGTTCTCAGACGAAGAAGTCCAAGTGGCCTACAAATACATGGAAAGGTGTTCACCATCCTTAGCCATTAGAGAAGTTAAAATCAAAACATCATGTTGTCCCAGTGAGAAAGACGTATATCAAGAAGTCAAACAGCAGTTGATGCGGGTGAGGCTGCGAGGGGAAAGAAACCCTTTTACGTCACTGTAGGACTGTGAACTGGTACAACCGCTGTGGAAAGCAATGTGGAGATTCCTCAAAGGGCTGATAATAAGTATTTCATTTGATCCAGCGATACCTATTTTGAGTATTTTCCAAAAGAATTAAAAGCAACATATAATAGAGATACATGCATACCCACATTCATAGTAGCACAACTAACAATAGCTAATCTGAGGAAAACATCAACATATTCATCTACAGACCAATGAATACAGAAACTTCTATGTACACACAATGGAGTACCATTCTTCTTTAAATACAGACTAATTTGAGGTTTTTGTAGGTAAGTGGACGCAACTTGAGACCATACTGCTCAGCAGAGTCAAATTCAGAAGGAAAAATATTGCATGGTTTCTCCAATACGAGAAACCCAGATACAGGCATTTTATAGAACCAAATGGGTGTGATGGCGGGAGTGGGGGAATGAGGGAGGGAGCAGGAGGGACAATAAGGGCAGGGGAGTTCTAAGGTTTTGTAATATATATGTGCACAAAATCCTTAAGCTCAGTGTAACCATTGTATAGCACATTGAAAGGGAAAAAAGAACCTTACAAAACCGAGAAGTAGGGGAAAGAATGAAGAGCTGTGGGACTTTCACAGCAACGTGGAGGTAAGCCCAGCAGTGGGGCCGAGGGAAGCCAAGACACACCCGGATCTCTCTCACCGCACCTCTCACATCCTAGAGTTTGCACCAGCCCAGAGTCCCCCACAACATCTTGGGTTATGTGGAGCCAGGGAGCAGGACTGACCTGCTTCCCGGGGATGGCAATAACAGCAAATATCAGGGTGTCCTTTGCTTGCATTTCCAAATTTGTCATCAGAACAATCCCGTGAGTTCTGTCCTCTTCTACAGAAGTCAATGCATACTGTGTACAATAAAGTTAAGGGCCGCTCCTCAGAGCAAGCTGCTAGACACTGCCACTCTTTCTCTAAAATATGTAGAAAATTGACATTAAAATAAATGCAATTACATCATTTGATTGGACGCAATGCAGAAGGTATTTTAAAGAAAATTGTGACTGCCCTTTTAAGAGGCAGCAGGAAGCCTGGTCGCCAAGGGCCCTGGGATGGCCCGCTTTGTGCTCCTTCAGGTGTGGTGGCATATGTTTGTAATCCCAGCACTTGGGAGGCTGAAGCAGGAGGATTGCTGTGAGTTCAAGGTTACTCTGGGCTACATAGTGAGTTTAGGATGAGCCTGACACTGACTTAATAAAAAAATAAATTCACAAATAAATAAAATAAACTTGATCTTGTATTGGTTTATAAAGTAATTTAATATGCTAAAATTGTTTTTTTTAGCAGCTATGGTATAGGAAATACATTCCGCATCTTATATGTATGCCAACACAATACGTCTTCACTCAGTGTGGAGCACACAAGTTGAAAGCTTGGCTGCCCCCTCAGGATGTAGATCTCTGGGCTCAGGAAGCCTTCTGGGGAAACACAAAGGGCTCAGAGTAGCCTTCATGTTAAACTCTACAACTGGAGACTAAAACTCTTTTGACTGTGATTTTGCACTACATGGAGATGTGGTGATTTTCTACCTGATAAAATATGTTTTCAAGGTTCTATGTAGAAATGCCACATGGCCCATTGCCACCACCAAGGCACAGAAATTGACTGAAGCCAGTCCTCGTGACACAGGTCTATAATCCCAGTGCTCTGGTGGGCTGAGGCAGGCGAATCCCGCGTTTGAACTCAACCTGGGCAGTTTAGCAACTTAGCAAGACCTGTCTCAAAATATAAAATAGAATGGGTTGCAATGTGTGAAGGCCCTGGGTTTGATTGTCATTAAAAAACAAAACAAACAAACAAAAAAGTCCCCAAGCCAATTGAGATAAAAGCAGCCAGATCGAAGTATAGAGACGCAACCTCCTCAGAGATCAGACTGGCTTTCCTTGTGGTGGCGGAGTTTCTCCACCAGTTGGCCAGGACCACACCCTCCCCTGCTCCTCCAGGCAGCACGGAGCGTGTCCTTTTTGACCTTAGACTGCAGTATGTTTCTACAATGTCCTTCCTGCCCCTGTGCCTTCTCCAGTCCTTGCTGGTGAACACTGACCTGTCATCTGCTTCCCACACTTCAACCAGGCTGCAACCTCCCAGCACACACTGCTCACCCTGCTTATTACCTTCCAAGCAAGATGATGCTCCTCTGGCCTGACTCAATCAGACACCCCACCATGCAGTGTGGAGTCTGGGCGGACTGAGAACCTTCCTGGGACTCTGCATGCTCTTCAATGGATAGCCTGTTTGGAGAAATATCACTCTGGAGTAAAGGGTACACTATAAGCAGCTCCTGTGTTGCCAGCCCATCCTCTTCTAGCAGACAAACGTCTCAGTTCATACATGTAATCTGGCAGGCTCTGAGATGCACAGTACAGGCTCCGTGGGCTCTCTGTGGGCATCATACCTTCTGCAATCTCCTTCTGAGTTTGGGAAGACCTTTTGTTCTGCTGCTCGCCCTCAGAACACGGCAAAGGACATCGCGTTATGTCGGTCACCGACTGAAGAATCTCCTGCCAGCCTGGAGGAGGCAGGTAGCCATGTGGTACACTGTCTGTATAACAGGTTACATGGAAGAGAACAGTGGGCCCTGCTGGGTCCAGACAGCTGACATCCAGGAGCACCGCAAGTGCGGGGGCTGCAACCTCAGGATGTGGGTGCCACCATCACTATGTCAGCAAACTCTGCATTGGAGAGCCTGGCCCAGCAAGGCCTTGACAGCGCGCTTGTGAGGCCCTGAGCGGAGACCCACAAAGCCACACCCAGGCCTGGGGGCCGTGGGATCCATGATGTCTTACATGAGTGCTGTTTGAAGCTGCTAAATTTCTGGTAATTCATTATAAAGCATAGAGGTCAAACACGGTCAGGAACAAAATGAGGCCTTGCGATCCAGAGCACACCACTCTAGGTTATAGGTGGCCTCAGAGATGACCCCTGCTGACATTTGTGTTAGTTTCTTGTTACTAAAACAAATCATCTTTTGGTTCTGGAGCCTAAATTGGCCTCCCTAGGTTAACACGAAGGTGTCAACAGGGCAGTGTCCTCTCCAGAGGTTCTAGAGGACAGCCTTGGCAATCCCTTCCCACCTCTAGGGTGGCCCTCAGGCCTGTCGTGGGCCCCTTGCATCCTCACAGCGGGTGATGTCCGGCTGGATCTCCCTCACATCATGTCCCTCCAACACTAAGGACTCTCCTGTCACCCCCACACTGCTGAGGACATCTGCAGTTACGTCAGCTGTGGGTGATCCTTATTTTAATGCTTAAGTAATTCCTCCTTGCCATACAACCTAAGAAACTCAAAGGCTTCTGTGGATCTCTTTGGAAATGTCACTGTCCCCCTTCCAATCCCCCAACAACTCATTTTCTACCTTCATTTTCCTGTAGTGTCCCAGTGGCTGGAAGGCTGGGCCTACTATGATATATGGCTCCTAGATATCATCAATATCTAGTTAATTTTGCACTCTTCTTAGGGCCCCAACTCACTATTTTTGAACAGTTGCTCATTTCAGTAAGAACCAAATAAGAAGCTTTTGTCCCTACAGGTCGATATGTTTCTACAGCCTCTTAATCTGTGACCATTAATCTCTTAAAATCTACTTAACCAAATCAGGCGGTCTGTCTGGAGAGTTTCCCACAATTTGAATTTTGCTAATTGCATTCCTATGTGATCTTTTAACATATTTTTCCTGCTCTCTCAATTCCTATGTTTTCCATAAGTTGCCTACTGGACTTAAAGACTTGACAATATTCAAATTTGATTATTTCAGGGAAATGTGGGGAACAAGAGTATTTCACAGGAGTTTTCTGCATCTGTGGGAGTGTGGGAGGTCTGCCCTTTTGTGATATTTGGGGCATTTAGTCTATTATTTCAGTCGTAGCAAAACAGTAGTAGTCTTAACTCCATCTTTTCTTCCTCATTTGGAGCTGGAGTGCTCAATGAAGATAAATTTCCATTCACTGGATATCTGTGATACAGTTTGTACTAGAAAGGCAGAAAAATGCCTGATCTTTTGGCAAACCAATTTTCAAAACCTTGAGCTGGTCCTCTAGGATTGTTGAAACGTGAGTGATTACATTTTGTTTGGTAATGTTTTCATGTTTAAGTTTAAACACTGCTGCACATTTCAATTTATTGCAGGTAGTAGTCCGTGACACCTAAGCCAGCTCGTTTCCAGGTGACATCTATTCTACTGACTCCTGGGCCTTTCTTCCCCATGCCCCTCATGTCCTTATTTTCTTTCAAGAAACAATTTCTCAGGATCATCTGGGATATTTGTAGCCCCAGACATGGAATCAGTTATTTCCTTAAGAAATCGTGTTTCATTTTTGAGGAAAATAATGTGGAGACCACCCACACCATGTGCAGGGGACATTCGTCAATACTGCCGCAGTCAGTCATTGTTCAGGGCCTTTTCAGTGAACAGGAACAGGAAATATCCTCATTTAAAGAGAAAATACATCACGAACTTACGCTGATACATCAGAATCAAATTCAAATTTCTAGGCATTTCACTGAATGCCGTGGATTCGGCACCTGCATCTTCTCTCTCCCAATTTAAAACCCCAGCTTCCTAAGTCAGAGTAATTATTGTATTGCTTCCTCATAAAACATGCCAAAACCCTCCAGAATAAAAATAAAACACTCCTGGCAAAATTACTAAGATCAGAGACTAAGATTCTTTCCAAGGTTTTTCTTTTTCACTCTTTGGTATAATTTACTAGACATACTCAGTCAAATAGTTTTTTAAAGTCAGCTGAGAGTCTGTTAGCTGTTCTGCCCACTCAACAAGCAATGAGGTTTATTTCAATTTGACCATAATTATTGGGAATTATTTTTTTAAAATTTACATATGATTATATGATTTTAGTACATAACTATATAATGTATTGCTACTTATTGTTAATTGTATATGATTATAACTAATTTTACACAATTATGTAAAACATGTGCACTGCTCCACAGCCATATCTACTAACATGTGACACCGTGAGATGTCTAGCACTATTCCTGTCTCCTTGGCCCTGGGCCCTTTCTCTTTCCACAATTTGATATCTTTTTAATACTTTGTATTTTTCCCTCCTTTTTAAAATATAGGCAAATATATTTGTTAGTCCATCAGGCTGCTACCACAAAATGCCATAGACTGGGTAGTTTATAAATAAAAATATGTTTCTCACAGTTCTGAAAACTGGGAATCCAGGGTCAGCATCGCACCACACAATACATTCATCACTGCTTCACAATCCCTTCACTTATATTTTACTTCATGGACTTGGCATCCATTAACAACTCTTGCCTGGATAGTTATTTATTTGTTTACTTATGTATTTATTTATTCACTTACGTATTGAGTGGTGCTGGAGATAGAATCCACAACCTTCACCCTCTTTTATACCATGAGTTGTCTTTTTGATTTTGAGATTTTGATTTTGAGGAAAGGCTCACTAAGTCACTAATATGCTCAGGCTGGGCTCACCCCTGCAATCCTCCTTCTTCGGCCCCCCAGGTGCTGGGATTACAGGCCTGTGCCGCTGCACCTGGCTTTATTAGGAGATGAAAAGGGTGATTTGAAAAGTATCTGTTAGACATTCTGAATTGATTAGCTGGCAATTCTGTCTCACCACCTATTTGATTACTCTGAATTTTAATTCCTACAGGAATGCCCAAATAAGTGTCTCATTCTTTCCTTTTGTCTAGTAATTGTGTGGAATAATAAGATGGAGAATAGAATTTAGAGATCACAACCTGGGGGCTAAGTGGGCATGTGTTCAACATGACTGGCTTGAATTTTTCTAACCCCACACTGTTCATGGGCCACATATGGCCCAGGACAGCTTTGAGTAAGAGCCAATGGAAATACATAAATTTTCTTAAAACAGTGTGATATATTTTGGCAACTTTTTGTGAATAATAATATGTTACATCCACAAATATCAGAATATCATTTTTAATTTAAATTATATTTGCAAATAGTCTGGACAGAAGAAACAAAAAATTATTAAAATTAACTAATAAAATAATCATCTGCTTCCTTTTGTGACTCTGGGGCTGACTGAGAGCTGCAGGTCACTGCAGCTGCCCAGTATGTAGGGCAGGAGTATTCAATGGTGGCCCCTGGGCTGTGTGCTACCCTGGAGACCTAGGGATGCAGCCTCACGAGACTGTAAATGAGTTAGTTACTTTTTCATTGCTGGGGCGGAATATCTGACAACCACATCTTAAAAGAGAGGAAAGGTTTATTTTAGCTCTTCGTTTCAGGAGGTCTCAGCCCATTCATGGCTGGCTGGCAATGGTCGGGGGCGTGGCAGCGTGCCTCACTAGAGAAGAGCTGTTCACTACACAGCAAAACAAGAGTCAAGAGAAAGGGAGGGCAGAGGTAGGGTATACCCTCTGGGTCATGTCCCAGTGATCTGCCCCTTCCTGGTCAGGCTCCAATGATCTGCCGCTTCTGACTGGGCCCCAACTCTTACCAGCACAGGCAATCAATGGGTTAATTCCCATGAAGATTTTGGGGGGACAGTCTAGCTCTAAATCATAACAGTGGACATTAATAAATTATACCATGATTTTTAGTGATAGCTCCCCTGACCCTTTGCACGGTTAGGCACAAACTGCAGAGGTGAGAGCAGAACACGGTGTAGGAAGGGCGCCGTGCAGCGCGAGCTCACCCCTGTGTCCACCACACTCCGTCAGTCAAATGGAAACCCATAAATATTATCTGTTGCATATATAGATGCTTTCATACTTAATAAGTAGAAAGCAGCGATTACCGATAACATGTCAACCTACCTACATGTGTGTGCCTGTGAACACATAAATTATTATTTTTAAGCAGACATTTAAGTTTTCTTATGCATTGAACTTGGGCTTGTGTTGTTTTTTAAAATAGTAAGTTGAATACAATTTTAGCAGCAGTAATAAAAATATGTCAAAGGTTTTTGTGCATTATATTATTATGATTACATAAACAACATTTCTAGTTCTAGAGAATGTTGCTTATTTATTAAGATTTGAAATATATAGAATTGTAATCAGACATTAAAGAGAAAATTGATTTTCTTTCTTTCTTTCTTTCTTTCGCAGTACTAGTGATCAAACCCAAGTCTTGATGTTGAGCAACATTCCCAGCCCTTCTTTATTTTGTGAGCTACAGTCTCAATAAGTTGTTAAATTGTCCATGCTGGGCTCAGACTTGCAATCCTCCTGCCTCAGCTTCCCCGAGTGTTGGAATTATAGGCCTGCACCAACCACCATGCCTGGCTACATCATGTCTCTTTATCAGACTTGTGTAAAAACTATTTTCCCAGAGAAGCAGGCCCCTTATTTCACAGTCATACTTACGCCACTGCTTCTTGACAGTAATGTGCAGTTTTGAGAACCACTTTCAAGGAGGAAGCACACAAAGATTCAAGATGAAAATGCAAGAGAAAAATTTCTGATGAGCATTTTGGAAACTCAATAAATTGAGATAAAACTTCTAATAAAGCAGACGTTGGTACACTGGCTTCACAAACACAAGGCTAAATATCCCATTAGTTTTATCCTCATGCTGCTCTCTTTTTTAATGCTACAATAAAAAAATTGTTAGTACATTAACCATAGTGTATGTTTTACATGCAGCTCAAGACAACTCTTCACTCAGTGTGACCCAGGAAAGCCGAAAAGTTGAACATCCGTGTGCCAAATTTTCGTAATTGGGCCGGAGGAATGGCACAGCGATTTAAGTGCTTGCCTAGCAAGTGCAAGGCCCTGAGTTAGATTCTCCAGCACCTCATAAGGCAGGCATTTTGGCTCATGCCTGGAATCCCAACACTCAGGACGCTGAGGCAGGAAGATTTCTGTGAGTCCAAGGCTACATGGGGCTAAATAGTGAGTTCAGAAGCAGCCTGGACTGCAGAGTAAGACCCTGTCTCAAAATAAAAATCTTTATAATTAACAGAGTTTTTAAAAATAAATATTAGAAAGTCACACTGGTGTTTTCAATTTGAAACAAAAGTTACATAATATTACTTAACTTCATTGGTTGAACATTTTTCTTTTTTCCCCTTTTTTTCTGGACCAGGGATTAAAACCAAAGCTTTTACACTAAGCTACAACACCACAGTTTTTATTTGTTTGTTTGTATGTTTTTTACTTTAAGAAAAGATCTTGCTAAGATGTTAAGTTTCCCAGGCTAGACTCAAATTTGTGGCCCTCCTGTCTCAGTTTCCTGGAGCAGGATTAGGGGCATGTGCCTTTGCACTTGGCTAGTAGGGTGAGTCTTGGCTCCTAACAAGTAATTAATCAAAAGATATAAAAACAATTAACAGAGTTATTATTTGCCTTATCCAATAATGTCCCTATGACAGTTTCAAAATTACCATGCCAATAATAATGCAGCTTTAAATTTCTTAGGTGTGTTTATCTTCAAAAACATACATTTGAGATGTGGCTGGAACAGATGATGAACGCTTACATTTTAAATTCTCTCACAGTAAAAGACACATTGCCATTAGCACCCCATGACTTCCCCTTGCTTTGAGCATGCCTGTCTGATCTCACCGGTGTCGCCGCAATCTCACCGGTGTCGCCGCTTGCTGCAGCACCTCTGAAGTCCTCTTTTGTGTCTTTATGGAAAGTGATCAAAAAGACAGTGAAGATTGCTGTCAAGCGCCGTCCAGCAGAAAGGGAGGCTCATAATACCATCAGTGTGCCCTCACCCACCAGAGCCACAGAATCTGACACCAGCTGTCCTCTGGTTTTTCCATAAAAAAATTCATACTAGGAAGTGATTCAGAACTTGAGACTAGGGAGACCCATGGAAAAAAAGACTCCTGGGACAGCTTCAGAAAATGACAAAAGCAACGGGACGTGTTTGAAATGAGAGAAACTATTTTGAGAGGGAAAGCATTTTAGGCATATTTTCCTGTAATAACTTATTAAAAATGAACAATTCACTGTACTTTTCAGCCACATCTCCTTGTACATCTATTAGGAATGTACAACCAAAACATTTCTTCAGAAACAATTGAAACAAGGACTTTCTCCATACCGTGATGTTGCAGTCTGATAGAATCTTAGACGTGGATGTTTCTTTTGTTCCCAAATTTCAGAAATTTTTTTCTTCCGATGATTAATTAATTGATTCCCTGATCATAGCGCTGGGGATTGAATTCAAAGCCTTTCATTGAGCTATATGCCCAGCCCTCTTTAATTTTTATTTTTTTTTTTATCTTGAGACAGTCTCAATAAATTGCCCAGGTTGGGCTTGAGCTTCTGATCCTCCTTCCTGAGCTACCATGTAGCTGGAATCACAAGTCTGTGCCGCTGTGCTCAGCGTTAATTTTGATTTTTAAATTATACCAAAACATATGTATGGTTCCCAAATCAAAACTAAATGAAAATCTCACTTAGGGAAGCTTTGTATAGTCTGTCTCCTCCATCCTATTCCATTCCTCTACCGCCAAGTCACCTAGGTTACGAGATTATGTTTGTTTTCCCCTAGCTTCATTTTCATGCTATAAAGCTCTATGTAGAATAATTTGCACTTCACTTGTTGTGCCTCTTTCCAAATTTCTTCCTGTGTTTTTGAAGAGAATCCTAGGAAAAAGATCAACGCGTTGGAGTAAGCACGCTGAGCTTTCCTCTGGGCTGGCACATCCCTCGCTGTTGGGCTGAGCAATCTCATCAGCTGCATCCAAGCCTACCTGCTCCTCTCTTTGTTGATGGAGTACGCAATCAAGTATTCAGATTTTCTCCAATTTGACAAATGGAAATTTTAATTAGTAATTTTCATTATAAATGAAGCAGACATTTTTCATTTGATTAAGAGCCATTTGCATTTTTGTGTGAACAATCTGTTTATAACGTTTGCTTGATTTTTTAACATTTGTTTTTTGCTTCAGTTCTCCTAAGATTTAAGCATTCTCTTTATGCTAGAGATAAAACGTTTTTCAGATGCGTCCACAAAATACGTACAGCGTTTTGTGCATTGTTGCGGAATGACTTCAGAAATATCACAACTTCTTTATTTGTTGATGGAGATTTGAGTTACTTGGAATTCAAGAGTATTAGTGCACGTAACTAACTCACATGCGTGTGTGTGTGTATGTGTGTATTTGTGTGTTCATTTCTCTTAGGTAAGTACCTAAAAGCTTTCTGAGCCTTTTGTCAATGTATCTTTGACTGTAGAAGATGCCGTGACTGCGCTTGCAAAGAGGCTGCACCATATTGAATTCTCATCAGCGAAGTAAAGGATATGAATAGTAAAAGAATTAGCACAAATATTTTCAAATTATAAGCTTTCATTTCCAGTACAGTATATCCACCTGTCTGTTCATCCATGTTGCCATCCATCCATCTATATTTCTTGGATATACCAAAGCTTGTTTGAATCCTCAGTATTTTTTAAGGCTACAGTGGGGTCTCAGGAACAAACCATGGAAGGCCTGCTGTTAACGCAAATATTTAGAAATGGAGTATGTCTGGTTTTGCAACCACAGGGGGAGCCTAATTATTCATATTTTTACTTAGGTTCAGCAAAGTTGATGTTACAGGAAACAAACTCTCAAAGACCCTAGAACATGTCTGAAGGCGCTAGGTAGAAGAACAGCGACTAGACTGTGGCACTTCCCGGCTATGACATTCGTCTCCATTGTGCATTACCATGCCGCAGCAGGGCGTGGCAGGAACTGCTAAATTGCTTTGCCATTATTGGGTGGGTTTTTTTACATTTCCATCTGCAATCTGCAAATACAAAATTTCCACATCTAACCCATCTCAAATGCTCCTCCTATTACTTTATTGGTTCTAAAAATGTAAATTTGAATAATACCAAGGTGCACAATTCAGTATCGATAAGGAAAAAAGCAAGCAAATTGCCCTGAAGAAACAGAAGTCACTGACGCAAGCCCTAGCTCTCAACCCCGGGGCACTGCAGCCAGTGGCCTGTGCAGGGGTGGGGGCAGGAAGAGCCTGGGGACTCGGTCAGCAGGGATGCTCTCTCCTCTGCTAGGCCGACCCCACACTAGCAGGCATCTACATGCAGTGAGCTCTGCCACCCCTCCCCCCAGGACACAGCACGCCCTGCTCGAGGCCCTCAGGACCTGCAGCTGATTGGATATCACACTCAGCATCCTCGTGGGGCCGTAGGTGCTCCTTCTTTGACTACAAGGCCCAGACTCAGAAATGTGGAGGGCAAAATAGTGGGTAAAAACAAGGGTCTTGGGCGTGAAACGCTCCCAGGCCAGGGTGGAGCACAGATTACGTTTGGGGTGGGCCCTGGGCCTCTGAGATCCTGAGTCAGTCCCAAGGTCACTCACCATGAGAGACTTTTGCTGGCCCCAAGGCCACTGGGTTACATAAATGGGGCATTGTTTACCTCGAATATTTTAAATTTTATCTTTTAAAAATAAATCCTCAGTGTCAGCAGGAACGGGGAGTTACTGAACAGCAAATACTCTATGTAAAACTTGCAGGACCTTTGACAAACAAATGAAGCCGGTGTTCTGGGGCTCGTCCTTCCTTGCGCCCTCTGCCGGGCACTTCGGCGCATTTCTTCTAGAAGAAGTTGGTTAAAGTTTGCAGAACGCGGGCCGAGGTTTTTCCAGCGGCTGCTGGAGAACGGTGCCTTTTCCTGCGGCCAGTGTCTGCCAAGTGCCCAAGGCTCTAAATGCTCCTGTTGCCCTGGGGGCCGAAGACTGGCCAACGTGAGGAGAGCGGGAAAAGATCCTCAGCGAGTCCACTCCAAGCTCTGACACGCGAGTGTTCAACGTCTGCCCAGGCTTGCTCAATCTGTTTTCACCTATAACCTACTTATTATTGAAAAATTTAAACCCAGACGTAGTTTTCTGCAAATAATTCAAGTGTTTTTTCCCCCAGAATTCACTTCTTAAATATTTTGACACAACCCATCACCATACTTAAGAAAATTGCTATCAATCCTACAATGTGGCGTCCTAATCAGCTAACCTTTTGTGTACCCACACTATCTTATAAACTCTTGTCAACAGCTGTTTTATTCAAGCTCATGTGAGAAGCAGGTCCACACATTCATATTGGCTGTGCTTCGAAGGGATTTTCCTCTCTCACCAGCCACCTTCTTTTCCTTGTAAATAGTTGTTTGCTTTTGGAGTTGTTTATTTTTGTTTTACTTTTGGTATGTCATATACTTACTCTAGAAACTGGACACTTATCACATTTAGGCCATCCCAGGTGCGGCTCAGCTACTCCAGCAGGCCTGTGTTTCCGAGGATCAGGGTGGATGCCCAAAGCTTCCCATCAGTGGCACAAGTATAGTTTGGGTCTCTTTCTGGACCACGACATCAGACCTCGCATCATAAAATTTCCTGTCTACCTCTCGCCTCGTGGTGTGAGCAGCCATTCGTGACATTGCTGAGATCTGTCACCTCCCTACAATCTACAAAATGACAGAATTACAATTTTATTATTCCTTCAGCACTTAGAAGCTAGAATTTGTCTATTGATGAGAATAGCAAGAACATTTCCTCATAAATGACTCGTATTAGAAAGGCAAATGTATTAAACAATTTTTATGAAAAGATGAATACATGGCAGAATAATTTGACAGCTTTTTTCTTCCATTACAAACCCATAGGCACTTGTATACTCCTTGTGCATGGCTCACCTCTTGCCACCAGTCCTCTGGATGGCCCTTGTCCTTTCCAGGCAATGGGATCCTCCTCAGGTCACCCACTACACTCTCAGGACAGGACCCCATGGTCCTTCAGCACTCAGCTTCCCTTCTCCTGCCTAGAAGTGGAACCAGCTCATCCTCCAGCACGGTGGTCCTGTGCAGAGGACACCGTGAGGATGGCGTGGTTAGTGTGAGGCACTCCGTCCTGAAGTCTCTGACTCAGGGAAGACTCTACAAGTGGAAGCTCAGAGCTTAATTCAATCCGCATTGTGACATTATTTCCAGAAGGCTTCCGGGGCTCTGCACGGTCCTTAACCTCCCCAGCAAGACATGGCTCGGCACAGGGGCACAGGGGGAGGCAGCCAGAACAAAGGAGGGCTAGGACACGAAAGCACACGCTCACAATGCTCTTCTGTGTCACTCTACCCCAGCCTAGGTATGCACCGTGCACGCGGGTCGCTGCTGGTCCCACTCTGAGGAGCACCAGCAGCGGCCTCGCTTGCGTCACTAGGTGTTGTGATCCAGGGCATGGCTCATTTGCTCCTGACACAGTGCTCAATATCTCTGCCTTCCTCACCGTCAATGACAGACATGATTGATGCGGAACTCTTTCCCTGAGTCCTCTCATACTTCACGGTCTTCAAAGGAACACTGCAACCCGTGAGTAATGGCATTGAGATGAACCTTGTGGCTCTCTAGCAAATATCTCTGACGTGCATGGCTGTATCTTGACAGTCATATCTGGTCTCCTAGGAAACTCATATGTAACTGAGGCAAGACAGGCAGCTCCAGAGAAAACTCCCAGACAAGTGTTTCAGAGCCGGGCTGATGTGTAGTTCTTATCTCTGAGACTGACACAGGTCCCTCTAGTGGCAATCCCAAGAATTGCATAGCACCTCCCAATTTAAAGACCAAAGGGGTTTTAAGCCTTGTGTAAAACCTTAAAATCACAAACTTTTCAAATTTTTTGTTAGTCTCAGTTTTTATTTTTAATTATTTTTCTTAAATGGATTGAAATGGATGGATTTTCTAGGAAAAGGCATGCTTTATAACGTTAAAGGCTCTCCTAACCCCCAGACTTAGCATACCAGGTGGACAGATAGAACCTGTTTTGGAAAGGGTAAAGTTGAATAAGCGAGCAGGAGTCTGTCCACTGAAGTCAGTCCCACTCCATAAACCGTGCCTCTCTCTGTGAGTCTTGTCTTGTCTGTCTCCTCCTTCTGCCTATTTTGGTGCTTATATGATCCATAAAAGCCACTTTGGATTAAGAAGTTTGGATAAAAAGTTAACACGAGAAGGGAAAGAGCTTCCTCTGTTGCAGAATTTCCCCGGGGCAGTAGGCTCTGGACTGGCATCTTCACACCCTCAGGGTGTGCTCAGGATGTGGGGGTTGCTTCCCCATTCTACAGAGGTGGATTCTGAGGCTCAGCAAGTTTACTGAACTGCCTCAGGGTTATAAAGAAGGAAGCAGTGTGGTGGAATTTATGATGGCCTCCAGATGGGAGCTCTAGACTTTCCTCTACTTTTCCTTACCTTTTGTTTTATCCTATCAAAAGAGCTGGCAAATACCACAGGCAAGACTCTTTCCCCAGAGAGCAAGTACGGAATTGTAGGGGGAGCAGAAGGGCATTGCTGAGCATTTTGACCCTATCTGTGGAGGTCTCTTAGAATTTCCCTGTTTACTCTTGCAAAATTCTGCACAGCTTAAAGCTGTATGCTGAGCTAGTGTCTCCTCCCAGGTTTTCCCCTGCCTACTAGGCTTACTGCTCTCACAGGACTGTCGTGGGCAGCAGTTAATAGGTCCAGTCAGGGACATCCATACTGCCTGCATCCTGGTGACTGTGGCCAGTACCCAGACAACTTCAATGTGTGCCCAACTACTCACTTGTAGCCTCTAGAATATCCTGCCTATCCACTGTCCCAATCTCTAAACACTAAGTCACTCAGCATGTGTGGGGTCTGCTTATGGTGCACTGAAGTCTAACAAGCTAGTAATCTGTGCAGGACAGTCCCACTGACTCTTGGACTTAGCCAAGTTCCAGGAGGAAGTATCCTCACCTGGAGGCCTTACCCACTGAACTCTAGGAGACACAGTTCACAGGCTTGATGAGGTATCTACAAAACAAGCTGCCAGAGAGTTGGGACTATGTACAGTGACTCAGCACAGTCTCAGCAGCATAGCAGGACCAGATTAAACAACTTTTAAGTATTGCCACTGAGGGAAGGGGTCTGTGGAAGTAGACCCTCCTAGAGGCCAGTAGTGGACCGTACAGCTGACCTATATTTCCCCAGTTTCCCACCCTTCACTTATACCAACCATGATGTCTGACCAAAAGACAGAGACAAAATACATGATTATGCCCACAGAAGTGCAAAATCCTGCTGAAGTAACCAAAAGCCAAATTAAATGTCACCCTGGAAAGGAGTTTTTCTTCTTTGCCTTCTTATTCCAATCCTTTTTCTCTTCTCTTCTCTTCTCTCTCTCTCTCTCTCTCTCTCTCTCTCTCTCTCTTCTTTTCTACCCTTTCTTTCCTAATAGGTCTTTTCTCATCTGGTACACACACACACACACACACACACACACACACACACACACACGAGGTTTTGTATATACAAGGTAGAGAAAAAGAACAAATCAGACTCACTCATACCTTTCCAGAAATTACTTCCCCACCCATCCTTTCCTTGCTGATTAGCGTCAACCTTCCTAACTGAAGTAAGAATCCCTCTAAGGTTGAAGGAAATGATCCTTCGGATGATAACTTTAGATATAAAATACTTAAACACACTGCAGGTTTCCTAGGAGATTGAAAGGGCAACACAGGACAATCCTTGAATCACCTCATGTCCCTCCAAGACCCCTTCTCACATTCACAAATCTCCATAAAACACTTCAATCTCTTTTGAAACTCACACGCTATCCACTGACAGTGTACTCTGCCCTAAATAAACTCTTCCCTTGTCGTTGTCTCCTGTGTAAATTCTCTTATCAGCCCACATTACCAGCTCACACGTGCCATTTGCACAACAGCTGCCATTTATAGCAATCAACTGACTTCCTGGATTACTGAAGAAAGAAAGTAAAACTTTCACAAGTAATGTCTGGGTCTAATTCTAGTATGCTGAGTAATTCAAAGAGAGGTACAAATATCAAAACATAACCAAACAAAGGACCCTTCACAGGGAGGCAGCTCCAACTAAAAAGATTTCTACAGGAGCCCAAAGTGCTTCTACCTTAGTTGATCTTTCATTCTCATCACAAAACAGCAGAAATAAGAAGGAAGACACCCCTTAACTCTTCAAACTATGTTCAAAAGGGGTCAGGGAAAGAGGAAATAACCAGCAATGAACCCAAAAACCTAACCGTCAACACCTTTGAAGAGATGAAGGAAGAGTCAAACAGCCTCTCCCATATAATGTTTAATGTGCTTAAAGAGGCTTTAATTAAACAAAAGGGAGATTTGAATAACAAATTGTTCAGTGACAATAAAGACAACACAAATAATAAGTTGACTGAGTTAACCAAGACCATGCGATATATGAATGACCACTTTAGTAAAGAATTAGAAAGCATGAAAAGAAGTAAGCTAAAACCAGGATATGAAAACCTCAGTTTCAAGCACAAGTAGCCAACAAGTTCAACGTGAGGACAGAACCTCCGAAATTGAGAACAAAGTTGAAGTCATTGGTCATACTCTTAGAGACTCTAAAATCACCGAGTCAGTATGGAAGCTCAATCCAGCAGCTGCTATATGATTAAAAAATTCAACCTAAGAATTATAGGAATAAATTAAAAACTAGAAGGCCAAGTAAATGATGTAAATAAAAAAATCTATTCAATGAAATTATGGCAGAGAATTTCCCAACTGTAGGAAGAAAAGTCAACTTTCAGATTAGTGAGGCTTATTGAATCCCAAACAGACAGGACACAAAGGACCTCTCTGTGATACATCATGATGAAATGAATCCGGATCCTCAGCATAAAAAGAAAATACTGAAAGCTGTCAGAGACAAACGGCAAGTAATGTACAAAGAAATGACTATCAGCATAACAATGGATTTCTCAGCATGAGCTCTAAAAGGCTGGAAAGGATAGAGCAGTCTTTCAAGTCCTAAAAAGAAAATCTAGACTTCTGTATCTTGCAAAATTGACCTTCTAAATTGATAGTGAATTAAAGATCTTCCATGACAAAAAAAGAAACTAAAGAAATTCTTAACAACTAAACCAGTATTGCAGAAAACACTTAAGGGAATCCTAGACAGATGCTAACAGCAGGAAAGTGTCTGAAGGAAAGCATACACCTAGCTCAAGAAAGAGTTAAAACGAAGACAGGATTTAGTAAATATGTTACAATAATAACTCTTAATGTTAGTGGTCTTCACCCCACAAACAAAAACAAAGATTGGCAGAATGGATTTTTTTAAAATATAGCAGCACATATACTAAAATTGGAACTATACAGAGAAGAGTAGCATGGGTGCTATGGCCAGTACAACACAAATCTGACCTGTTAAATGGGGTCTGGATGGGGCAGTGGCACAATTCATGTCTGCTCAGGGAACCATCTCATGAATGGAAAGGAACTAGAGTTTTTTTTTTATAACCAGGGAAAAACAAAGTCCCATGCTTGGGAGAGCTTTTTAGCAGATCTTACAAGTGATATGTGTGAAGTCTTTATTGTGGATATAAGTCTCATCTCCTGAGTTAGCAGCCCCTTGTTACATACCTCTGACTCAATTATCTTAACTTATGGAAATTAACCTTCTTTTAACTTTTTGGGACTCCCTGCTTTGGGATTCATGGCAGCCTTTCAGCAGAATTACAAAAGATAAAAGAAGCTTCCTATTTTCATGGAGTCAAGAAGAGGCCCATATAAGGCACTAGAAACAATTTGAACCCACACACATAGCTTCTCTCCAAGGATGACAAACAAATTTGTTGAGCATTCCATATTTGGAAAAAAACCAATTATATGTTGCATTCAAGAGACACTCCTCATGTATAAAGTATAAAGAAAAATAAAACTGAAAGTGAAAGGATATAAAACTATATTTCATGCAACAAGAGTCCCAAATATGCAGGCGTAGCTATCTTACTCTCCGACAAAGCAGACATCAAGCCAAAACTGTTGAAAAGAGGCAAAGAATGCCACTAAAGCTTGCAAAGGAAGCAATTCAACAGGAAGAGATCAAAATTATTAATATTAATGCACTGAACATTGGCACACCCAACATCATTAAACAAAAGCCTTTGGACTTTAAAAGCAGATGTCACCAACAAGATCATTCCCTGAGAAATTTGTCCTTAGTCTCCATGGTGGGGAGGTCTGAAGATGCACCCAGGTATGGCAATCCATACAGCATCTCACAGGCTGATAACCCTAGGTCCTTTCTAGGCATTGTCCTAATTCTAAGGAGAGCTATGGGAAGGCATTTAGTCTAAGGCAATTTAGTCTCTGCAATTAGCTTAGCAATGTGTCCTTTAAGAGTCTGATTCATTCTTTCTACTTTTCCAGAAGGGGGGGGGGTGCCATAGGGTATGAAAGTCCCACTTAATCTGTAGTGTTTTCATAATACCCTGTAACACTGTTGATGTGAAATGACTACCATTATCAGAGTCCACATGTTCAATCAGACCAAACCTGGGGATAATATGCTCCAATACCACCCGAATCACAGTTTTAGCAGTGGCATTTACTACAGGATAGGCTTCTACCCATCCAGTTA